>CM076572.1:116686012-116798355 GCA_034641835.2 Pinus albicaulis
TTTGTTAGTGTCAGCCTTTGCAGCTTTCCTTCAGTGATCAAACATGCTCTTACAAAGTGATTTTAAGGTGTCAAGGTCAAATTTTGTCATTTCAATGAGTCTTCAAGCAAAATTTGGTCATTAAGCATTAGGTCTAGGGTTTGTTTTCACTCTTTTCAAAGTTGTCCAAATGTCGGTCCATGTCACCATTCAGCTGAGTGTACCATCATTCAGAGGGTTTTCATCATCATGTCAAGTTCCATTGGGTCATTTTACAGCTTGTTCATGCTTCAGTTGTGCCTAGGTAAGGTCCATTTCCCTCTCTTAGGGTTTTGGAGGTAATTTCTCTTGGATGGTAAAATAATTAGAAAAACTTGTATCCTAATGTTCATACACCTTCCCCTATCATTAATGTACCTTATTAAACACTTCCCATCACTGAGATCCCCCAAATTCCTCATTTTTGCACAAACCCTAGTTTCTTGCCACAACTTGGCAATTTTCTAGGCTAGGCCTATGTTTTGCCCTTTTGGACCCCTTCCCCTCACTCAATCTCTGATATTCCACTTTCCCCTACTTCCTAACATCCCTCCCTACTTCCCAAAATTTCCCCAAGAATTTAGAAGCCCCTTATCCCCTTCATTTCGCTTCATTTCGACAAATCCCTTGTTCCACACATCGAGATAAGTTTCACTCAAATGCTATTTCAGAGCAATAAAAGATTAATTTTGGAAAACGGAGAGACGTTTTTGTACAAAACATGCCAAGGAAGAAAAAAATCCTTCAATTTTTACACAGGTGTAATGGTTTTGGAGAAATGTCAAGAATACCGTTGCCTCAGGAGAATTGATGCACCTGCAGGAAGTAGTGTTGGGAGATTTGATTTTTGACAGGGTAAATGAACTCCCAATTGAAAAATTATAGTTAGGGTGGAAATTAGACTTCATAATCTTTCCAACGAGCTATCACACACCCAATTTTGACACCGGGAAGGCCTCCAAAAGCCTCCTGCAAAATGCGCTATTTATGGCGCGGCGCATTGAGCTGAAACACAAAAAATTTTGCCATTTCTCTCCAACATCAAATTTGCTTGGTTTTTCCATGTTTAAGTAAGTCAAAGTCACTCCTCTATTTCTCATAACTCGTGTTTGGTGTTTATTATGATTTTGATTATGAATATTTGAGTGAAAAATGAAGTTTCAATGTGAAAGTGCTAAAATTTCAAACGTTGCAAAATGAGTGTTTGAAATCAAGATGTCAAATCCTTTGCATATATATTATTTTTATGTTCCAAGACTCCATTTGCATGCCAAAAACATCAAGGAGCTAAGAGGAAACATTGAGAAATCAGTTGGAAAAGCCAAATTGTGTGTTGGATCAGCGCGCGGCACGTAGAGCGAAATTTTTCAGTGTAAAATTACACTGGCACGGCGCATTGGAGGACGCGTGGCGCGTTGGGCTGGCATGCGGAGCGTAGAGCTGAAACTCAAATTTTTTCCATTGCTTCCAGATTTTTGTATTGGTTTCGTCAATTTTTCTCCGAGTAAGTTTGACTCACCTTGCGATTGCCCATAAACTTGTGAATGGTGTGGGTATATGATGGGTTATAAGAGAGTGAATGTCAAAGACTTAAACCCTCTCATTTTGTAAAAAATTTCTCCCTTAGGGTTTGAAAGAGGTGGTTAAAACTTGGAACGTTGGTGCTCAAACTCTCATTCTATTTTCATTTGTGTTCTTGACATTATTATCATTGTTGTCACTGCTGGTACTGTCACATTGTTATACCACCGTCCCTCTTTCCCTTTTGTTTCCATGTGGTAAGCCTCAAACCCTATTGCTCACTATCCATTGACTAAACCAAATCTCCATAACATTCAAAAGATGCCTTGTGTCTTTGATTTCATTTATATATCCCCATTTCATTCACTCATTCCCATCACCTATAAATTCCCAAATCCTTGACTCCCCAAACAGTGACTGTCCTCAGCACTAAATTTCACTTGGCAATCTACTGTATCCCTGGTGATTTTTCTCCGCAGCCTCTCATTTCATATGTGGCACACTTGGAATTGAAAAAAAAACATATATTTATCATCATAGACTTGTCAAAAACCTTGTTTTCTGCACCATGACGGACACATTCATCATACAACCAAGACAGTGATTTTACAATTGAAACTGCATGCACCAGGAGAGCACTGAAACGACGAAAGAGGCCTGATCCACTCCGTATCTTGGCTGAGGCTTCATTGGCTAAGCATGAGGCATGATGGGGGATATTTGCTCCGAATTTCAGCAAATTTGGAGAAGTTTTTGTCATTTTTGAAAATTTTGGTCACAAAACAGGTTTTTCCGCCCAACGCGTAGCGCGTCCCGACGCGCGCTTATGATTGGGACACTTTCTGGAGGAAAAATTTATATTTTTGGGTTTGTTATGGAAATTTATGCATGCTCAGGAATGGCTGAAGCATTTCATCAAGTTCTGGATGATCAAAAGGGCAAAAAACACCATGAAAATCACCTTTCTGCCACCTTTTGCACCAGCAGGAAGTACTTTTGGGAGAATGAATTTTTGGAGGGGAAAATGAGCTCCAAATTAAAAAATTCCACTTGGGTTGGATAGAAGACATCCAGGGCTTTCCAACAAGCTATCATGAGCTTGATTTTGACTTCAGGAAGTGCCCCAAAAGCAGGTCCAATGTCGCGCGGCGCATAGAGCTTTGGCGCGCGGCGCATAGAGGAAATTAGCCTATTTTTCACCTTCCAGCTCAGAAATTCGGCCAGTTTGGACTAGTTTCACCTCTTGATGTAATTTTTGACCCAGCTTGATGTAATTTGATAAACATGATGTAATTTTGGCATGTATTTACTTTTTCTAGATGGTTCACTCACAAAAAAGTGAAAATCAAGTGAATGAATCAGTTTCCTTCCTTTTAGAGGCAAGTTGTTTGGCTGCCTAGATTTTAGCTCCTTGTTTAGAATTGGTTGAAAATGCTCCTAGAAGGAGGAATTCGACCCCTAGAGGCATGGGAAGGGGTTAGGATGGTATATATGATGTATTTTCTCAATCATTTTCAAAGGTTGGACAGGTTGGACTCTTGGGAAAAGTTTGGCACACTATTGTACATATTTTTTGCATTTTGGCTAAGGAAAGATCAGAGGTTTTGCAGCACCTGTTGGGATTCTTGTGGTTTTCAGTTTTGATGGTGTGTTCTCTCAGTTATTTGTAAGTTCTTTAAATGTTTAATGTATTCCATTCCCTTCTTTTGCTTCTGAAACTAAATGAATGAGTAAATGAGGTAGAATCCATTGATTCCAGTGCTCTGCCTTTAAATTTGTTTAGTTTTATATGTTTTCGCCAGTTTGGAGAGGATCCTTGTTCTCCCTTGCCCTCTTCAGCTCCTTTTCATTCTGATCCATCCATACACATAATCAAAAGCATCAATACTACTTCCTACCTTGCCCCAATTCGAATTCTGCAAAGATCTAGCCTCATCCCCGAGCCCAAACAAAAAATTAAAAAAAAACCTTCCTATCTATTTACTAGCCTAAAATCAGTATCCATTATAAGTCATCTCAGCCCTTTTGAAGACCTTTTGCCAAGATAGACCCGGAGAGAGCCCTCTGCTGTCCTCGTAGGGCTAGCTACGAGGTTGAGCGTGGTTTGATGTTGCCTTGAGTTTTACCTTATTTCAGCCTAAGGTAGATTCGAGCGCTAACGTGCACGATCTGTCGATTTCCTTTCGGTTCACATCGCACTCATTGCATGCTAAAAGTATCTATTTCCTGCACATTGGTTTGGTTTCTCCCTGGTGCAAGAAGGAGAATTGTTCTCACACCAACGTTAGATAATATAATGCAACAAGCCTTTCTAGCTTACTTCTAACAGCTTTCTTTCTTTCAGTCATATCTTAATTAAAAATATTGTTTTCTTGTTCTTTACAGATATTCATCCTCACTATTTTATCACACTGCAGTAATGGATTATTGATTTCAAGGATTATAAATTAAGGTGCAAGAAGCCTGGATCGAATACAAGAACCACTTTCTTGCTATTGGATCTGAGTGCTGCATACTTGAGAAATTTCAAAGCCCTTGCACGAAGAAAATCCTTTTTAGTAAATACATTACTTTACATTTTTTGCATAAATTATTGAATCCTGCACTAGTGCAGGGAGACTGCACTAGTGTAAGATTGATTTTTCTCAAGAAGGATATCTTTATATATGAAGGATTGACGGGGCCCATTTGTTGGAAACTTCAGTGTCTTTGCTGAAGGAAATACACCTTTCAAAGAAATAATCAACATTTGGCTAGAGTAAGATTGCCCTCTTTATCTCTCCTAAATCTTCTTTTGCAACCACATCTCTTCTTGTTCTTAGCCCCCTGTTGTTTCGTTGGTTTGAGTTTTATCTATTTCCTCAAATCTTGATTCTCGTATTTCTTGCCTTTGCGTGAGTTTGATTAGAAATATTCATACCATCTCTAGCATTTCCTGTGCTTCCTCTCTAAGTTTATGAATCCCCCGGGTTGACAATTTAAGTGTAGAGGATTTTTACTTAAGTGTAATTCTTTCACCCAACATTTTGGCGCCGTTGTCAGGGAGGTGATTTGATTTGGTAAGAATTTTCTGATTGTATAAATAGAGGTAAGTTTCCTTTATTTTTTGCAAGTATTTTTGAAGGAATTTTTACTGGTGTTGATTGATTTCTGACAGCATTTTTACTAGAAATTGTTTTGATATTTTTCTTTCTTTCTTGAAATGAATGCCTAGGAAAGGTAAGGGTTCGAAGCCCACTAAGGGCCAAAATAATTTTTCTCATGTTGGGTCTCCTTATACAAGCAGAAAGCCCAATCCAATCCAAACCCATCACGCAGGAACAATCCACTTGGATTTTGGTAATAACAGCTCAGGTGTGGATCAACCTGTGGAAAGTGGTACAAGCAAGAAGGGAACAATGGCAGACCAAGGAGATCTTTGGAAGGATTTGGTGACAACCAGGTAAGTGAAGGAAAATCTACTTTTGTTTTTCCAATTGTGGATCCTGATACTGTGTCACAGATGAAGAATATTCCTCCTTCAGCTATCCCTCATTTTCATAGTAAAGTTCATGATGATCCTAACTCGTTGTTATTTGAGTTTGATATTTTGTGTAGAAGTTATGATTATGCAACTGAGGCTCAAAAGTTAAGATTATTTCATGTTACCCTCAAGGACTCAGCTTTACGATGGTTTATGGGGTTAGAAGGAAACACCATAACTTCTTGGGATTATATGAAGAGGGTTTTTTTCTCTAAATATCAAGAATATTACAAAACTCGGGACATGCAGGATGAAATTTTTACAATCATACAAGATGATGATGAAATGCTTGAAGATTATTTGGAAATATTTCTATATATTTTACAAAGGTCAAAACTTAGGCTTGATCCCAACACTATTAGAACCTTGTTCTTAAGAGGACTTACTGATAATGCTAGAAAAAATTGAATCTGTTAGGACAAGGTGATATTTCTCAGCAAAATTTTGATCAAATTTGTGGATTATGCCAGAAATTTTCAAGGAATCAATATAGATCTGGTAGAGGAACTCGAAATAAAAATAGAAAAACTAAATCTACCGATGCTATGATTATTGGACTGGAAAATAAAATGGAAAACATGAAAATTGATATAATGAACATTGTTACTAAACAGTTACTCTTTAAAATTTCAACAAAAAATTATGAGGGAACAAGATTCATTATGTATTTTCTATCATAAATGTAGAGACAAAACTCCCCCTAATAAATTCCCTTTTAACTTGAAAGAAACTAATAAGTGTGCTATTTGTGCAGAAGACCATACCACAGAAAAATGTCCCTTTATACCTGGACTTAAAGCAGTATTTACAGGGGGGTAGCCTAAAGCTGAACAATTGTATGCTATTGGAGCAAGAAGACATTGGCCTTAGGTAGGTGCAGGTATGGCTCCTGAATTTCCTCCACACTATTTTGGTTATAATCCACATGCATATTCATATCCTAACTCTCATCAGTAGTGGCAGTATGGAAATCAGTATCAGCATGGGAAACCTCCCCAACCATGGCAACAAGGTTGGAAAGGCCCAACTCATTCTCCATATTCCTATCAGCCACCTATGCAACCATACCCACCTACACATGTACCTTATCCAATGCCTCAACTTCCAAGTCAGACTACCCCATTACCTTTACCTCCACCCTTCCGATCTCCTCAATTGCCTGCTCAACCCACACCCAATCCTAATAATAATAATAATAAGGCAGTAAAAATTATCCACGTAACAAACCCTCCTTTGTCATTCGAATGCCAGTCTATTCCAGTTTGAGTTCATGATATTAAATTAAGATCAGGAAGGACTGTAATATCAGAAAATCAGAAATAACGTATGGTGATTTTTGAAGAGAAAGGGGAAGAGGAAACTCTTAACCATTCTTCAAAAATTGTCACTAAGCAGCCCTTACCCTCTCAGTCCTTGCCATATTCTTCCAACCAGCCTCCCTTCGTAGAGAGGCTAGTAACGAAAAGAAGAGAGCCTATTTCTGAGACTCATTTGGCATCGAAACTATGGAATATGTTCATTAATATACCTTTGCTCCCAGACATTAAAGAGATCCCCATTTGTACCAATATTATTAGGGAACTCTGGCTCAAGAAACCCAGGAGGAAGAGATTGGAACCCCAAGCTATTCAATTTGTTGGTAGGGAAGCAGAGTTAATGATGGGATGTGTGTCTGTGGAAAAATATACTGATCCTGGACACCCTGTTATCACAATTTAGATTGGTAATTTCCTTGTCTCTAATGTTCTTATAGACCTAGGGGCAGCCATTAATGTAATGACTAAGAAAACCATGGATCAACTTCGGTTATCTCATCTTCGCCCTACTCCCATTGTGCTTGAATTAGTAGATAGATCCAAAATTAAGCCTGAAGGAGTATTGGACGATGTGATCATCTCATTGGATTCTTGGGAATATCCTGCTGATTTCATTGTGCTTCAACCAAATAACTTGGTAGGAGGACATCCATTTATCTTGGGTCGACCATGGCTTGCTACAGCCAATGCATATATTGGATTTCATTCTGTAGATATGTATATTTCACATGGAGATTCTAGGAAGAAAGTTACCTTATACCCCCCTGCCAAATCCATTCAGGACCTCCGAGACACTTTATGGTTGGACCAAAGCAGTGATGAGGAGACTCAATCTATTTCTCTTATTCATCATTATACTGGGTCTTCACAAGAAGATGAAATTCAAGATTTCTTGAACAATATAGACACCATGCCTAACTTCGAGCCTTTGAGCCAGATTTTTAGCCTAGATTTCCAAGAAAACCATGATTCTCATTGTTGAGATTATTCCTAGTAAGTATTTGCATATCAGTTCAGATTTAGAACCATCTCAGCAAGAATAGCTTGTGAATTTGTTGCAAAACCATCTTAGTGAATTTTCTTGGGGCTATGAAGACATGAAGGGTATCCCTCCTGAAAATTGTACACATCATATCTATATTTAGGAAGGAACCCAACCTGTCCGGCAACCCCAAAGGCGAATGAATCCAGCTCTAAGAGATATCGTGAAGGAATAAATACAGAAACTTTTAGATGCTGGTTTTATCTATCCTATTTCTAATAGTCAGTGTGTCTCTCCATTAGTGTTGGTGCCTAAGAAATATGGAAGGTGGCATATTTGTATTGATTATCATGAATTAAACAAAGCCACTCTCAAAGATTACTTCCCTCTCCCTTTCATTGACCAGGTACTTGATACGCTTGCAGGAAAGAAATATTTCTCCTTTTTGGATGGTTTCAGTGGCTATAACCAAATACAAATTGCACCCGAAGATCAGGATAAAACTACTTTTACATGCCCATGTGGTACCTTTGCTTATAAAGTGCTTCCCTTTGGATTATGTAATGCTTCGGCTACCTTTCAAAGGGCAGTCTTGGCTATTTTTGTTGATCTTGATTTTTTAGAAATTTATATGGATGACTTTTCTGTGTTTGGTAACTATTTTCAGGAAGCTCTTGAAAATTTGGAGAAAGTACTTCTTCGTTGCCAGGAAGCCCACCTTGATTTGAGTGACAAGAAATGTATGTTAGTGTACAAAGCAGGAGTGGTACATGGCCATCTGATTTCTGACAAAGGTATCCAGGTTGATCCAGAAAATATCGAAATCATTCTGCATCTTCCTGCACCCAAAACTCAAAGGGAAGTAAGAGGGTTTTTAGGACATGCTCGTTACTATAGAAGTTCCATTGTAAATTTTTCCAAGATAGCTGCTCCTCTTTTTCGACTTCTAGCTAAGGATAGTGAGTTTTCTTGGTCCACGACTTGCCAACAGTCTTTTGAAGCATTGAAGGAAAGGTTGGTGCAGGCACCAGTCTTGAGGGGTCCAAACTGGTTCCTGCCCTTTCACATTTCTTCCGATGCTTTAGACCTAGCTGTTGGCATAGCTTTGGGACAAGAGGAAGACAAGAAATCCTATGCTATTTATTATATTAGTAAGAATTTGTCTTCTGTTGAATTAAATTATACAGTTACAGAGAAAGAGTTTTTAGCTGTAATTTTTGCAATTAATAAGTTCAGACACTATATCACAGGATATGAAGTACTTGTTCATACTGATCATTCCGGAATTAAATACTTTATGAAAAAACCATTGAATAGCGGTAAAGTGACTAGGTGGTTGCTATTGTTGCAGGAATTCAATATTACTATTGTTGATATACCAGGAAAATCGAATGTTGTAGCAGAATTAGAACTCCAAGTACGAAACTTGGAGCAGCTTGTGACCAAAGCACAAGAGGAGAAGGAACAAAACAGAGGAGAATTGATGGCAGAGCTCAAGAAAAAGAAAAGTGAGGTTAGAGTTTGGAAATATCAGGCTGGATGCTATTTCAGGCGGTTCAGAAAGGTTTCAAAGAAGTTAAGGCATATCAAGAGGAAGAAGGCCGAAACGATGTAGCCTGAAGACAACATGCCAGAATAGGACTGAGTTGGAGAATTCAAAAATTTTGGTTTTTTGCAGAGGTAAAAAATTTGTGTGAGGACACACAATAGTTTAGGGATGGGAGGATGTTATTTCCCTAAATTGCATTCTTTTTTATCATTCTTCCCTTTCCAAATCATAATAATTACCCTGTTTTACCTATCATGCGCCCTCATCCTGTACTAGTGCGAGAACAATGACACATTTTGCATAAACTTCATATTTTACATTTTTTAACTTATCTTAGCATTTATTAACTATCTATTACGTGATTTATTGCTTATAATTACTTTCATAACTTATCCTTACCTCCTATTCTATTTAATAGATGATCACTTATCTTGATTGCTAATTTTTAGTGCAGAACAGATCCCGCACCAACACCAATGCCGTGAATCTTGGCAGCAAATATGGATCACTTGGGTTGACTTCCTATTTTGGATACGATCAATGAGGAGATATCTGAAGGCAGCCGAGTCCCAGCTATGACAGCAGAAAAATAGAGAGTAGCTAAGATCGGACTTAAGAGAAACAGACAGCTGGAGATAGCCACGACCTATTTTGTAAAAGTGATTTAATTTTGAAGGCCAAAAATTTATTCTGCAATCGGTTATGTAATTTGTTGCAACGATTTCTGTAATTGAATATGTAATGGTAAATGGATCTATATAAGCAGAAATGTAAATAGGATGAACAGTTCAATGTTTTGAGAATTGACTAGAACCAAGAGGCAGTAACAAGACTATTTGGTGTTATCGCCCAAATCTGGGCTGGATATGTAATCATGTATGTAATTTCTTTAAGAGTCTAATACGAAGAGCTCCGCCTCATGTTCTGTACATTTTATCTTTGGCTTAAATATTTGATGAATTAATTCTGAGTAGCATTTTCGTTTGAAAGGGAAACACGTTGGTTGGTCAAGGGCCTAGCCAAACCAGCACGTTCTCCCTCCTTGTTGTTCTCGCGATTTATGTTTAAATCATTGAGTGTGATTTAATTTGAAGTCTTTGAATTTGTGTTTGAGTGGAAAGCAGATCTGCTGCGTGAAGTAGTTAAGGTTCTTTTTGCACGGTTGATTTCTTTCGCTTGCCTGGTTCAAGTAGAAGGTGTTACCTGCGCCAGTGCACCTTGGTGTGCTATTTATTTTCTACACGATCTAGTTTATTTCCTTTGCCTGGTTTTTTCCTGCACCAGTGCACGTTGGTGTGTTATCCATTTCCTAAACATTGGTTTGGTTTCTCCCTGGTGCAAGAAGGAGAACTGTTCTCGCACCAGCATTAGATAATATAATGCAGCAAGGCTTTCTAGCTTACTTCTAACATCTTTCTTGCTTTCAATCATATCTTAATTAAAAATATTTTTTTATTATTCTTTACAGATATTCATCCTTACTGTTTTATCACACTGCAGTAATGAATTATTGATTTCAAGGATCAGACGTTAAGGTGCAAGAAGCCTGGATCGAATACAAGAACCAGTTTCTTGCTATTGGATCTGAGTGCTACGAAATTGAGAAAGTTAAAATCCCTTGCACGAAGAAAAGCCTTTTTAGTAAAGACATTACTTTACACTTTCTGCATAAATCGTTGATTCTTGCACTAGTGCAGGAAGACTGCACTAGTGCAAGATTGATTTTTCGCAAGAAGGATATCTTTATATATGCAGGATTGAAGGGGGCCATTTGTTGGAAACTGTTAAAGTGTCTTTGCTGAAGGAAATAAACTCTCAGTAGCTAATCATTATTGGGCTAGAGTGATTGCTCCTCTTTATCTCTGAATCTCTTTTGCAAGTACATCTCTTCTTGTTCTAGCCTCAAATTGTTTTGATGGTTTAAGTTTTATCTTTCTTCTCTAAAGCCTGATTCTAAAATTATTCTTTTTAAAAGTAGGAGTTGAATTGGAAATATTCATACCATCTCTGGCATTGCCTGTGCTTCATCTCTAAGTTTACGAATCCCCTGGGTTGACAATTAAGTGTTGAAGATTTTTACTTAAGTGTAATTCCTGCACCCAACAGGTATGAAGTTGAGTTTGTGTTTCTTCAAATTTATCTATTTTTTCAAGGATTGGTTGATCTATTTTTTCAAGAATTAGTTTTACTGTCTCCCTTTTTTTTCGTATGGAAGATGCTTCTGTTTTTGTTTGTTTCTTTGTACTTCATAAGCTAAATTTTTTTGTCTTTCAACAAGAGTTAACCTTTGTCCTAAATGTTGCTTTTCCTCCAATTCTTCTAAAGTTGGTTTTCCAGCAACCGGTGTAGTTAATGCGAATGGTCCCGCTCCCACAAAAGGTTGAGTGGGTGGGGGGCTTTGTTTGGAAAATCTACCTTTTTCATCTCTTTCCCTAGGCATAAATTACGATAATGAAAATGAATTCTACAATTTTTTTCCTTTTGATGTTTTTATGTTTTTTTTCAACAAACTTCGTTTTTAACTTTATCTAAGCATGCTTCCCCAGCAACAACTCTAAAAATGTAATTCTAATTTATGGGACTAAATTAGAACATCTATTTAAATATCAATCTAGATCAATAGGCTTAGAAACATGCTAAAATATATGGAACTTAGATCTAATTAACTTAGAAAGCCATTGTTTAGATACTTAAAATTTGAATGCATGATGGAATATTTAAAATAACAAGACAAATATTATTAAATAAATTAAATAAAACATCCATATTTACTCTATGAAAGCATATAAATGATTGGTCAATTATATTAGTTTATTTTATGAGGTGGAGAAGAGGCCATTCTCTAAGAGTCTTGGTTTTCCTTCCACATTGCTTCTATAATAACATTGCCAAACCTCTAAGAAAGCATGACAAAATTTAACTATGAAAGAATATAAATTTAGTCTAGGAAAGCATATAAGAAAGTGAATCTTGATTCAGTCCAGTCCTAGCTCACGGAGAAAAGGCTCTTTTCTAAGAGTCCCATTTGTCCTTCCACATCCAAGATAATTACTGAAAGATAAATATTCACTCAAAAAAACATGGCCATAATACGAATTCAAACTAAAAATATCCACAAGTGTTTACATCAAAGGAATAAGATGAACATACAGAATTAAAACTAGCAGATTCACAACTATGAACATTACTCCACAACAAAGTGTACTCCTGGTACACCGTTAAAAAAATCAGCTACAACACTCCATTCAAATCATACATTATTCACAAGAAAATGATAAAGCAAGTCTCTCTCTTCAATTATCTTTAGAAAGTAATAGTCTCAAAGTATCCACTTTCTTTCTAACTATGAATGCCTTGCTTAAATAGGCTGAAATCATAACAATAAAAGCTAAAAAGTTTGTAACAACTAAAAATAATCCTAATCCACCTCATAAGGTCGAAATTATATGTTTGTTACACAAAATAAGGATGAATGGCACAAAATCATAAAACTGGCCCTATTTCAAGGGATTTCCTGAATGACTGGTCAGGTTTGACTAGCACTAATCAGCCCTATTCTAGCTTATTTGATGTGAACCAATAGGTGTTAATCAATCCTTGGTTCCCACAGTTTCTATATATGCATTTGGTTTGGGCCCATGTGTCCTACAACCATGACTTCAAACAAGTCATTACAAGCTTTTCTAGTTCTGTGAAGAATTAATTTTAATGCTCAATTTTGAATAAAACACTAAAATAATTAAAAGACATAGTTTAACTACGTTGATGTGAATGAAAGAGGAAAAATGAGGTGAATATGATGATAAAGTAGTGATAAAAGGTGGTAAATGATGAAATGTATAGGGTAAAAAGAAGCTAAAATCGGAGGCCAACACCGTGCATAAGATTCATGTATAGATCTGACATGACAGGAGAGGCAGAGTTGACAAGCCAAGATGGAAGAAAGGTTAGGAGACATTTCAGGTGAGAAGAGAGGTTTTTAATGATTACACGAGATTGGGAAGCTCCACAATCAAATGGAATGTCTCATATTCTTGTAGCAAACACATCGAGTTTTCGTCAAACGTCAAACATGTGGGGATGGACAACGATAGAGAAATCATCGGTGAGGTACAAATAACCCTGGTAATATTGAAAAGTGTTGTTCGTAGAAGCTGGCCTCTGGACAAATCAAATATGCATAGAATAATCATTCAATTATTTAATATGGAGTGCTTATGCCAAGGGAAAACCACAAAATTGGTTGTTAGGAAGTCCACACACCGTGGCTCCTATATCAGGCTAAAGATTCACTAAAATAAATACTATGAAAAAGTGAGATTGCATTATATTCACATTATGTACTTGTTGATATATTGTCTTAAATCTTGGTTTTCAGCTTCCAAGAATCTTTTTAGACTTCTAGAATTGTTGAAATTCCTCCACACCAACCTGAATATATTAGGTGTTGAACATTTTTGTTTTAGTATTAAAACGTCTCATATTATAAAAAATAACTTTCATTATTAAGCATAAAAATATATTTGACATTAATAAGTAATTTTTTTAATTATATTATAATTTTTGTTTGATATTATAGATATATATATATATATATATATATATAACTTCTTTTAAAACCATAAATTTAGTATTCACCCAAATATAACTATAAATTGCACTAAGAGGTGCAAAGGAATGCGATGGGATGAGTTGAGGAATGTGGAAGACAATAATAAGTGAAATATATTCACAATGAAATATAATGGAAATTTTACTTTCTATGTACTTTAGTATTTTCATTCTCATGATGGTCGTAAGATTCATAGTTTCTCTTATATTTCTTGATCAATCTATCAGACAATGATTAGTCCAAGCCAGAGGATGACATGATGAGTTTATATCCTTATATCAAGCATAATATTCTAAATCTACTCAAGTTTTTAAGTGAACACTGTTGCAAACTATAACTTTCATGGATTGTTGCAAATGACATTGGCAGTGCTCTCTCCTTTCCCATCACACAATATGGATAATGATGAAGTGGCAAGCATGGGGCATTTGTTGGGTTGCTTGAACACAAACGTTTCAAAAATTATTGATGTACAAATTGGTAAGGACCTCCACGAGAGGCAGTTGTTTAAAATGTTGGTGGACATTGTTTCATTTATATGGTTGTTCTCTTATTCTTATATGTGTTGTTGTCTCCCTTGTCTTCCAAAATTGGAGCATCGGCTAGGATTTTGGTGCCATCAATATTAAGGGAACGAGGCGAGGTAATGTATGTAATGAAATTTTGTAATTCATTGTCTACTCTCAATATTTTCTTCTAATCCTTCAAATCTTAAATAGGGGCACCAGTTGGAAAGTCGACAACAACGCCATTCTGCGATGAAATTTGTGTCATATATCTTAGATTTGCTTTAGTCTGTGATGAAATTTATTCTCTTTTATATTAGGTAGAATGGATTCTTCCTTATGCATTTGTAAGTAGGATTTTCCACTGTAACCACAACAGACCAAAAATTAGATATTTTGTATGAACATCCTCCATTTAGATTAATTGCAATGTAAGATTAATTGATTAACAATGGCTATGAAATTTTCCTTTAGAGAAAACATGAAAGAAAATTATGAATCTCGTATATGATTTGTGTTGAAACATAAAGAACATGAAATATGATATGATTACTTGAATTTCACCAAATTATTAAGAAGTTGGGAAATAATTACACCACTAAAATTATTATATTCCTCTGGAAAACATATTACTATATAAAAATTTCTCATTGATTTCATTTAACTGCTAGAAAATATTATAATAAAAAAAACTAATTATTTTTATTTAATTTTGAACAAGAGTTTCCCAAATTATGAATATAAAATGAAGAAAGAGGTTGATGTACAACTCTTTTAAGTTTTGATGTACAACTCTTTTAAGTTTTCCAATTCAGATAGCCACAATGGAAAAGTACCACTTAAAGAGTTATTTTGTAGATATCTACATGATAGAGAAAATTAAATTTTGGTTAATGAAGATACAAAGGCTTAAGACTAAAACTAGACAAACATTAAATTAATTGTTTAAAAGAAACTCAGTCTTTCCAACATTGCTAGACTGGAAAATTTTGGCAATGGCCCCATGAAATGATTATTGTGAAGAGACTTACAAAATTTCAATAAGAACAGGTCATACCACTGCTATGATTATTTTATTATATAACATTCAAATATAAAATATGACCTCATTCATGAGCCTCGTCAAGATTTATTAGAAATCAAATTCTGCTTCGAGCCTAACTATTGTTGTCAACTGTCAAATTTTGCTTGGCACCAATCATGTAAGATTCTTTCCTAACAAATCGCTGACAAAAATATGATTTTTTTCAACATACAATTTCACCTATGAATCTCCTCAACTTTATTATTTCAATGGGAAACACTAGAAATAATAAAACTTAAATTTCCAAAATTATTGTGCAAGAAGTATTTATTGCACCGAGAGGCACATCTACAGCCCAATTTGACCCCGATGTTAGGTGGGTCACGTCCTCATACAAAATGTCAGCTTAAGTTTTAAATTAAAATAAAAGATAAAAAATAAAAAATTAAGTGTCGGCTTAACAAATAAATTTTAATAATCATACAAATAAACAAATAAAAGTTTAAAACAACTTAGCTCTGCAATTTGGTGATTCGCATTTGGTTCACGGCTCTAATTCCAAGCTTCAAGGATTTCTGTGGCATGGTTTGAACTAGAAGCTCCAGAGCTGGAGTTCTCTTGGGTAATGTATAAAAGTTGAAATTAAATTCTTAAGAGGCATATATTTAGGGTGGAAATTTTTCGATTCCCATGTTTCTAGCCACAAAAATCAACGTTAATGGTCAATCATTGAATCGTTGTTATCGTTGATTACTTACCCACGCAACGCTTCCCCTCTCACTGGGCTAGACTTCTGCTTTATCCCATATGGCCTTCAGAATTCAACTTCCAATTTTGTTTGAGTGTGAGGCAGCAGGGAATGGAGATTCATGCCTCTGATTTCTACAACGACCTTCATGGCTTTTCTCTTGCTTCTCTTGTCTTCCATAGTCAATTTCAACACTATTTGCTACAGATCAAAATGATTCTTAGTCGTGTATTTAATACAGAATCTTCAATTCCCAACAATAAAACAAGAACACAATAATTGATAGTTGTAAATATACCTTCATTTTGATAGCCCGTGTCGAGAATACACACCTCTGCAATTATCCTACTACTGAAATTTAAACTTTCATTCCTTCAATAATATTTTTTTGTTTTCCAGAAATATTTTGATGAGGGCCTCATTAATTGCTTCCAAGAGAAATATAAATAAAGGGCACGCAGCTTTGTTGTAGTGGTATTTCCTGGAAATTTGTCTGCAACTTTGAAGTTCAGTTTCGGAAGGATCAGGGAAGGAGTTACATAAAGTGTTTCTCTGACTGGGTTTCGATTGTCATGGCCATCCACAAAAAACAGGGATTCTGACGCTTTTGCTGACCCAAGTGTTTCGATTGTTTTGCTGAGAATAGGGTTTACGTACCTCAGCCTAGGTATGCCATGTTGGAATTTGTTACATGGCTTTGCATATCATGGTTGTTTAAAGATTTATATTTGTTTGTTGAGTGACGTTCAAAATATTTATTTATTTTTTGTATTATTGAGTGATATAATTTAGGTAATTTAGGTAATTTACGTAGTGACAGAGATTTATAAATATTTATTACTCATTTTATTAATAGTAATTTATAGTAATTTTATAAATATTTATTACTCATATTATTATAAATATGTTTGGTGATCATAAAAATGAAATAATCGATATATTAAATAACAAATATATTAATATTTTATAAATATTAATATATAAATATTTATATTAATATTTAATGTCCAAATTTCATCAAACACAATTTACAATATTGCACATGTACAGCAATTGCCTTATAGACATAGAAAGAGTATTAAATATTTTGTAGTTAGATATTTAATATTTTGTAGCTAGGTATTAAATATATATATATGGTTAATTGATGTGTTTGGTTTTTTTGTACAGGAATATAATATCATGGGTACTAGTAATGGGGAAACTAATAATAACAATATTGAAGAAATGAGAAGTGTAAAGAGAGAAAGAGTTAAAAGACAAGGATCAAATATTATGAAACAAGTAATTGAAATTGAAAGAGAGCAGAAGAGGGTAGAAAAAAATGAGCAGCGAAGATTGCGAAGACAAAATATGACTGATGATCAAAGGGAAGAACAACGAAAGAAGGAACGTGAAAGAAAAAGGCGGCAATGATAAAGACAAAATGAGGATGAAAGGGAAGCAGAACGAATACATAATTCTCAAAGAAAAAGAATGAAATTTGAAGAAATGGATGAGGACGAAAAGGAAGAACATAGAAGAAAACAAAGACAACAATATGTAAGATCACATAGAAAAAGACAAATCGAAGGTCGTAGTGATCTAGGGCCAACAATTGAGGCTCATTCTCCTATAGGTATGAATCTACAAAATCATCAACCAATGGAGCAATGTGACGATGAATGTGAAATGATTTCCAATGTACTAGTGGAAGATGAAGTTATTGCACATAAAAGATTTCGTGAAAGAATTGATAAATTAGCTCATCCTCAAATGTGCCATGTGTGTGAGGAGTCGTATCCTGGCATTCAAGTGGTGACTACAAAGACAGGTCCAATGTGTACAAGATGTAAAAAAGAGGGTAATAAACATAGATTTTCATCACAAAATCATATGAATCCGGGGTTGCAGCCTTTGATCCTTGGAAGTCTTACACAAGTTGAGGAAATGTTGATAGCAAGAGCGAGTCCAATTTTGCAGGTAATGCATTCAATAGGTGGCCAATACAAATATAGAGGACACACAATCAATTTTCCTCAAGATGTTAAAGATGTTGCCAATAAATTGCCTCGACATATTAAAGACTTGGATTTAATGATGGTGGTGCGAAAAAAAGGTCAGCAAGGATCAAGCTATGATTTCACTGTTAGAAGGCAAAAGGTACTAGATGCATTACTTTATAAGATTCAAAATGATCCATATTATAAAGGTGTAGAAATTGATATGCATGCTGTGGACGAGTTACCAGAAAAAGCAACAAATGTGTCACATATGATTAATTCTGTTATACTACCAGATATGGACAATGACATAGACATTACGTTGTTAGAAGGTGCTCCAGGTTGTGAAGATGCTTTAGACAATTATGATACAACTTCTTTCGCTATAAGGCCTCCAAATGCACCTAGGGAAATTGAACTTATTCGTGCATGGGCAGATAATCCTAATAGAGAAGAAAACCAACTAGATGGTGAAACTACAAATGTCATTAATTGGCCTAGAATTGGTTCATCTCCAATAAATGAGTACAATATTGAAGGGTTATTTGATATGGCATTTCCAACATTATTCCCTAAAGGAGAAGCCGATTGGTTACAAGCACGACTAAGAAACGTGCATCTTCATGAGTATGCAAAACATCTCCTTAGATTTCGTGATAATAGGTTTGGGAGACATCCTCGATTTAGATACTTTTTACTCAATATCATCATGAGACATCGTGCTCAAGCGTCTTCTGCAGTATTTGTTAAAAAAAATATGACAGAACTACCTACAACAGTTGATGAGTTACGAGAGCATTTACAAAATCTTCCTAATTCTAAAATTGCAGATAGATTGATGAGATTTGGACATGTTCTAAGAGGTACACGTGCATATTGGAGCAAATGTCATGGCGAATTATGTGACTTAGTACAACAAATTGGATCTCCTACAATATTCTTCACACTAAGTGTGGTAGATATGCAATGGCCTGATTTGCATATATTGATGCCAGGTACCTCTCCTACAGATCCAAAGGAAGCAAGAAAATGGAGACGCCAGAATGTCATTGATAATCCTCACATTGTAGCAAGTTATGTGCATTTAAGACATACATTGTTTCAAGATGAGATTTTTTCAAAATTTCATCATGCTACAGATTTTTGGTGTCGTTATGAATGGCAACATCGCGGATCTCCACATGTGCATGGGTTTGTTTGGCTAAAAGATGCTCCCAATATGGAAAAATTGAATTGGAATGACCCGAATCAAGTTAGATTTTCAAAATAATACTTTGATAGATCTGTCCATGCATTCAATCCACGCAATGAATATCAAATAAAGATCCCTATTCAACAGAACGATGATGATCATCCTTGCTTAAAGAACACTGAACAAATATTTCAATCTGATCCTATGATGGACTATGAACAACTTCTCAATTGTGTTGAGCACCACATCACCTACAATGAGAAGTCATGCCTTAGAAAGAAGGGTGGAAAATTGGTGTGTAGATATAAGGCACCATGGGAGCTATGAAAAATGTCAAGACTTTATGTTGATGAGGGTGGAGAAAAAATATATGAACCTAGACGAAATGATGATCGATTAAATACACATAATCGTGAAACGTTGATGATGTGGCGTGCAAATATGGATTGGAAACCTGTTCTTTCTAGGCATGTTGTGATTAACTACATAGCAAAATATGCATCAAAAGCAGAAAAAGGGTTAGAAAGCTTCCATGATATGTTGATGCGTATTTCTTCTATTCAAAATCCAAATGAACCAGCAGCACGTGCATATAGAACATTGCTGTGTGAGACTATCGTTGACAAGGATATAGGAGCACAAGAAACATGTCATATGCTTTTGGAGCTTCCTCTTAATGAATGTAGTCGTACATTCATTGTTTTGAATGTTGGGATAAATGTTTTCAAACAAGTAAAAGTTGATGAAAATAATGACCATAATGGTAATTCTCTTATTGATGCATATAGGAAGAGACCCATGAGTATGGAGCACCTTTCGTTGATAGAAGCTTCTAGTTCTTGGTCATATGACAAACGTCGCCATGATGAGAAATGGTTACCACGAGTTAATGCAGCCATTGTACGAGTATTTCCTAAGTTTCATTCAATTCCCCCTCGCGAAAATAATAGTTTTGTTGAGTTTTGTTGGTCTGAATTAGTATTGTACAAGCCGTTTCGTGATTTTCATACAGATATTGGTTCTAGAGATGATGACATCATACAAAATTGGGAAATTTTTTCCTATAATCCTTGGCATATTGATCGTAATCAAATACCTTCAAAGGATCCATCTCAATGTCCAGATGAGGATGAAGATGTTTTACATGTACAAAATGATTCTAAGCAACATGAGTGGGAGATTATTTCAGGTTTGTATAAGAATAAGTTTATACATGCGAGCGAATTTGACATGATTGGATTTAGGGATCGTGATGTTATGACAAATTGGAGCTCTAGCTTTGTTGATGAAGAGACATCAAGACGTGTAGTGAACTTCATATCTGATAAGAAAAAAGTGAATGCAATTGTTACTACTAAATCATCAAAAAAATATTCATTTGAAAGTTTAGGAGAAAAGAAAAAAATAGCATTTAATGTAGTTCTTGATCATTACAAAGGAGATGACAAGGAAGAACAATTGCTTATGATTATCGAAGGGACAGCAGGTACTGGAAAGTCTTACTTGATTGGTGCAATAAAACAAAGACTTGAAACTGACTCTCTTCCTCATAAGAGCCCATTGCTTCTTTTGGCCCCTACCGGTGTTGCAGCATTCAACATATCTGCATCGACAATACACTCTGCTCTTTATATACCAGTGAGGAACTTCACTGATTTACAAGGGTCATGTTTGCTTACCTTACAAGAGGAGATGAAACATATTAAGTACATTCTTATTGATGAGATGAGTTTTATCGGGAGAAATTTGTTGACACATATTGATTCTCGACTTCGCCAAGCTTTTCCTCATAAAAAATAAGTCCTGTTTGGAGGTATATCAATTATATTGGTTGGTGATTTGGGACAACTACCTCCTGTTATGGATAGACCTGCATATGCATGTGAAGGTCATGCAAAAGAATTATGGAATTTATTCACAACTGTTGTAACTCTTGATACAGTATACAGGCAAGATGGACAGAGCAATGATCAAAGATTATTTCGTCATTTATTAATGAACGTTAGAGATGCAATTCCAACAATAGAAGATTGGAAAGTACTAATGACACGTACAGATTCCAATTTGGATGCTTCAACAAAAGAGTCATTTAATAAGGCTACAGATTTGTTTGCAAAAAATGATGATGTGCACAGTCACAATAAGCATTGCTTGGTATCCCTAAATCACCCTGTTGCACGTAGTGTTGCTACAAGATCAAATAACAACAACAACATGGAAGCAGATGATGAAAATTTGGATAATGAGGTCCTTCTTGCTGTTGGAGCTAGGGTTATGCTAACTTCAAATTTATGGACTAATGCAGGACTTGTCAATGGTGCTCTTGGAGTAGTTGAAGATATTGTGTATAATCCTGGAACATCACCTCCTAATCCTCCTACATATGTTTTAGTAACATTTGATAACTATGTCGGAGTTGCGTGGGATGAATTATTCCCTCATACTGTTCCTATTATACCTATTGAAAGAGGCAATAATAGACAAATTCCATTGCGACTTGCTTGAGGATTAATAATTCATAAGTCCCAGGGATTGACACTAGAAAAGGAAACTATTGATATTGGAAGGATAGAGCGACAAGGTCTCACTTTTACTGCAATATCTCGAGTTAAATATTTGTATGGTCTTCGATTTCAACCACCATTTCCATATGATCGATATGAAAATATGGCAAAATGTGCCGGTGTTTCTAAGAGAAAAGAAGAAGAATTCAGGTTAAGGTTAAATACTAAATAAATTATGTATTTTTCATGTATTTTTCAATATATTCTTCATATCACATTTCAATGATATGATAGGTGTATTTGTTATTTAATATATTAATTAGTTCATTTTTATGATCACCAAACATATTTATATTAATAACATTTGTTAGAATTTGTATTTCTAATCTTCAAAATTTCAAAGTATGATGTACATCTCAAAAATATACAAAATTTTTAATAATCTGAAAAATGTGACGTTGATGCCTCCAACTAGAACCAACCTAGATCCATCTTACTCTGGATATATCATGTGCTGAGAGGGATCAAATCTCTCGAAGTGCTAACCTTTCCTCAAGTTTTGCACTCAAAAAATAGGTTTGCACCTCGAGAGATTTTATCCCTCTCGGCGTATGATAGATCCAGAGTAACATGGATCTAGGTTGTTTTTACAAACAATTCCTTTCCACGGGATTAAAAAACAAGGATTGAAAATCCAATATTTTATGCCAAACCTGCCTTTGATGTCCTCAAGGTATCTAACTGCATTATAAAAGCTACTTTGGTTATAAATTGAATCATAATATCCACATTTGGAATCTGAAAACATCATTGAGGTAACTTACGATATCATGCATCTGTTTTCGGTTAGGTGTCAACTATTACGTAAGTCTCAAAAGTGTTGAGTATGGGACCAATAGTGGCATCACTAGTGTTCTAAAAAAAAAATAGAAGGCATTTTTTCGATTGGATATGAACATTATCTCCATGGTAGAATAATTTCTCATAGATTTAATGGATTCAAATTGAAATTTACGACTTATTATCACGTAAAAAGATCTCAATTAAGAAATATTTAGATTCTTGATCGCTGCAAAATATAATAGCAATAATACTTTGTGACCAGGGGAAAATTAAGGCGTCAACAAATCTTCGTTGAATATATGACCACTGTCATTTGCATCACATCAGGCGGAGGAAGTTCCTTGGTATCATTTGTAGAAATGGGGTCCTCATATGTCACAAACCGTAGATCAAAAGAATTATAAATTTCTAAAAATTTGTCCCAGATCCAGTCAAACTTGTCCTAAGGATACCTATTTGATTAACCATACAAATCCATTAAAACCAGTTAGTACAAAAAATATATAGCAAGTGCTCAACAGTACTGCATCAAGATTTTTTCTTATAGTTAAAACTTCACTTAATCATGTGGTATCACTGGTATAGATATAAATTTTATTACAGCCATGGAATGATATAAATTTAGTAACTGGACATAGGAAGGTAACTTACAATGAATATCAACACAACTAGCTAGTTAATTGTGAATTTGAGATTTCCATAAAAAAAAGTATCATTACCACTAAATGGTTAATTATGACACTTATATTTCTAGAAATAAATGGATACAGTCCAAAATATTCATCTAATAGCAGAAAAAGGATTTCCACCAACATCATTTCTATGTGGTGACATTAACATTGTTCCTAGCTTAACCTGTGCGTACATGCCTAGTTTGAGTGTCCTCACTTGGATAACAGAGATAGAGGAATCATAAAGCTCTGAGGTTCTAATCAATAAAATGTACAAAACTCTGTCATAACTAACAAATTTTGTTTCATTATAAACTGCATTTTCTAATATCGCTGCATTTTCCATAGCTAACGTATCTAGTGTCTCAATAGAGAAATAGAAGAACAGTATCATTTGAATCCATTGTAATTTCCAACCAAAAAACATAATATTAAGAGGTAAGGCACAGTAGGGACAACAAGTAATTGATAACCCTAGTGACTGATAGGTCACAATGATTGAGCATTGTCTGTACTTGCCAAAAATGAGCAGTTTGCAGAAAGAAATTTGAAAAAGAAATACAATTTAACCACGTGTTAAACTTAGATAGATTATCCAATGTATTTTGCTTATAGATGCATTGAAGAATTACATATAACAGAGAATTTAAAACCATGAAACATAAACACATAAAATGAAGAACAACGAGACCAAGACACCACAAATTGATTACAAAGTTTTTCCAATTCAAACTACGTCTCCAGGCCCTGCTCAACAGCGGGTAGTCCTTCATTCATTAAGTGGCGAGAAGAAGAAGAAATAAAAGAAAATTTACATAGAACAACCTTATACCCCCAATCTAAAAAATTCCCTAAAAATGGAGACTTTTTTTGCAGAAATAGACATCACCATCAGATTCCTGTCACTGAGAGGTGTAGAATCCATATAAAATTTTCCCAATTTTGACACTAGACAATTTCAAACCCTTTGCAAATGTGGCTCAGATCATGGTTCCACTGCCTCCCTAAATGGCTTAGGTTTCCATGGCTCAAACCGTGTTCCCACTTGTACCTGGTCTACATGGGCACTACTCCTAAACGTCTATTTAAATAGATAGGGCTCGACGAAGTTCTCAATCAGGGAGTTGATGGTGTAATGGTGAAATCATGGAGTTTACCGAAGGGATGTCAGTGGATCAATCTCGACCCCCTTATTTTGGATCCCAATATATATAATAATATAAAATTGGTGGGTGGGTCTGCCTTCGATGGCCCATCCCCTCATCCTCCGCCGTCATCGTGTCATATATGGTATGGTAGGTTTTTTTGGGAGGGGAGGGGGGCGCGAGGTCATGACCTGCACCCCTATGTTAGTATGCAGTTTTTTAATATGGTTTGGGGAGGGAAGGGGGTCATGGCCTGCTCCTTTATTTTATTATTTTTTTTGTTTAAAAAAAAAACAACAACCAAATATATTCATTTTAATGGATTTTGGGGGATATTAGACAAACTAACAATCCCACAATTTTTCCTAGAAGTTGGCTAGATTTCGGCGGTGGAGAATTGAAAAATTGTTGCCTCCTTAACGTGTCATATCACCAAGTTAACCCAAAACTTTTACCAACTCTAACTTTCTCATACATACTCAGTTTGAAGAACTATTCGCACCGCTACGATCAAAACTATGAGATATTCAACTTGACACTGAGTTTGCCACCTTTCTTCCACTTTGAATTTTGAGTCTTTTTCCTTGCCATTGGTGTATGTAGATCCACCCGGATCAATATTCCCCAATGAGGAGCTTTTGGACCACTAAAAGCAATAACAAATCCAACACACTACTTGTGTCCACACTTTGAATCACCTGCATGTAAATCTGGCACATCCCTTACAATCATTTATAAACCATACATAATTCAATCAACCCCACACTCGCCAAGAGTTTATAACACACAATCTTGGTCAAGGATTACATAATAGAAGCAACACCCAAACTACACACAGAGGCCAAACATCACCATTTATTTTTAGGAAGCGATGGAAATCACATCATCACTTTTACATTTATTTGAAATGCATGATTTACAAATTTTAGCCCCAACAAGCCTACATCTAAAAAAACCATATTTTACTTAGTAAAGCAGACCACCATGTATTTGGTGGATTCATTTTTTAAACATTTTTACCTACCGGTTCCTCTATCAATGCTTTATGGGCTTGGATTATCTAACACATGGCTTGTTGGTGTCCCACCTCGTTGCAACAACTACAATTATTCTTCCTCCTCCAAAATTTCTGCATTGTATTCGAGCGCTTCCTCCAAATGTGCCTCTGATGGGTGCTCGTGGATCCCTCACTATCACTAGGATGTGATGAGGCACTCTCACCATCTGTCATTGGTGGGTCACTAGCTGTCTTGGAGCATTCCTCAAATTCCTTCCTGGCATACCCAAGTCCTACATCATGGGGTAATTCTTCTACTTTGATAGGGTTTATGATTCCTTGGTTATTAATGTCAAGGCCCTTTCCCTAATAGCCCATATTCTTCAATAGTTTGGACCCGATACCTGTATTATGTTTTTCAATAGAAGCAAAATTTTCATCAAGAAAAGTATGTTAATTCGAAGAAACATTTTTTATCTCAAGGGGGTTATTTTATAGCTTCTCCAAGGGCTCACCCTTAGCTCACAACTCACATAGCAACCTTTGTTTCTCCTTTTCTGCTTCATGTATGAGTCTCCTTAGCTTATTATTCTCTTCTTGAATGCTTTGATTGATCTCCTCAAGTTCTTGAGTCCATGCCACATTGGGTGTGTTGAAGTCCAATAAGAAATTGTAGCACACACACTAGTGTGGGACCAACAGGTCCTAGTGATACATTGGTGTGAAGGCCAATATAATTAATTAAATTGATGCAGTGTCTAATTTAATTTTCCCTTAATTAAGTTGGACAATAAATTATAATCTTATCTCAAAATAACTTGTAAAAGTTAACCAAGTGTGATAAACTCATTCAGCTCATGAATTTCGAGTTGAGGGTACTTGGTGAGGCATGTAGAGTGATTTTATTAGTCATGGAGTTTGAATTGTAGTTGGTGCATTAGGTAATGCATGAGAAATCATTTAACTGAATCTAGGTGAGTTAAAGTCATTTGAACTAGTTGTAACTGTTTGTTGGACTAGTGAGAGATCAAGTGAATTAAATATTATCTAATTCACAATCAGTGATCTAACATGTAGCTAATGATTCACGATTAATAGCTTCATGCATGTTAGTTCTAGTGGAGACCCAGTGGAGACAAAGGTTAAAGGGATGTTAACTATCATTTGTAGCATTAGTGGGTTGCAAATATGCAACTTAACATACATTGGATTTCCCATGATTCTTGCGCAGTTTTGGAAGGCCAAAATTCCTAAATAATAGGGATTGCGTTCATCAGGAATTGCGCAACCAAGACAAGATTTTTAGAGGCTGACAATTGGCTAAGTGTTGGTCGATTTTTCTAGGATAGTGTGAGACAGTTGTGAGAAGAGTGCATTGTAATTGTTTCATGAGTCCATGCTGAATATATAATAGAATATAGTAGGGTTTTGAGCAACAAGCTTTCCCCGGGAAATTATTCATGTCATGGTTTGATTTGATTCTTTCTTTACTTGTCGTGATTGACGATTGTGTTTATTTTCCACAATTGATTTGTAAAAGGATTCAATATATAGGTTTAGTACATTGCTTGATCGGATTGAATCTATTGATATAAAAAAATTGGCATTGAAAGAAAAGCTCAAAAAATCAAAATGGAAAAAGGAGACACCATTCTGATATATTTAAAAATGTTTGTCCAATGTTAGGATGAGCTTGGGAGCATCGGAATTACTATCACAGATGATGACTTAGTGAGCCTAGCTCTTCTAGGACTTCCGAAGAGTTGGCATAGTTATTAGGACTCTGTCAATGGGAAGGAGAAGCTGCCAGATTGGGAACGACTTTGGTTAGATTTGGTTCAAGAAAAATTCAGGCAGAATACTAGAGATGGATCTTCATCTAAGAACGATGATGAAGAAGATTTTTATTTGGTTGCTAAGGCAAATAAGGAGAAAGGAAAGAAATTTCATTCCAAATCTGATTCCAATAAAGATTGAAAGAAGCGCGACATGTCTATAATGAAGTGTTTTCACTGTCACGAGAATGGACATTATGCCACAAATTGTCCACAAAAGAAGAAGAACGAGAAGGCTTCAAGATCTGCATCTTGTGAGGCTTTGGCCTTGTAATTTGAGCTTGACTTCTCACTCATTTCATGCATGGTGTCAAGTGAAATGGGATCGGTGTGGTACTTGGATAGTGGTGCTTCATTTCACATGACGGGAGACAAAGAAAATTTCAGTAGCTTGGAGGAGAAGGACCTCTCGATGCACATCTAAAAGGGTGATGACGGGTGGTACAGTGCTACCAGGATTGATACAGTTACCATCAAGAGATAGTCAGGTAAACCCCTTCAATTAAAAGATGTAATGGATATACCATGCTTGAAGAAAAATTTGGTCTCAGTCACAATGTTGGAGGATATAGGATATGATGTTTTTGTCAGTGAGGGAAAATCTTTCCTTCAACACAAAGCAATAGGAAAAGCCAAGAAGATTGTGTTTCGCGTGAAGAATCTCTATTAAATTTGTGTAGATGGTTGTGCAGCATTGATGGGTAAGTTGGACAAAGTGGTGATCTGGGACGATGGTGAGTTATGGCACAGGATATTGGGCCATCTACACCATGGATCCTTGAAGGTCATGCAGCAGATTTCTACGGGTATTCCCAAGGTAATATTGCACAGTTAGATACGTGCAAGGGATGTATTATGGGGAAGTACACAAAGGAAACTTTTCATGAGAAGGAGAACCAAGCTTCAGAAATCCTTGAGAGAGTTCACTCAAACATGTATGGACCATTCTCTACTTATTTGACAACAAAGCATAAGTACTATATTTGTTGATGATTTCTCTAGAAAATGTTGGATTTACTTCATGCAGAAGAAAGACTAGACGTTCTAATAATTTATTGATTTCAACACACTGGTGGAAAAATACATGGGGAAGCATGTGAAGGCTCTTAGGAGAGAAAATGGTGGTGAGTACATCTCCATTGAATTCAAGAAATTCTGCAGCAAAGAAGGAATTCATAGAGAGTTGATTGCGCCTCATAACCCACAATAGAATGGGGTCACGAAAAGAAAGAATAGAAAAATTGTGGGTGCAGCATGAGCAATGTTGCATGATCAGGGCCTACCATTGCATCTGTGGGAGGAGGCATGTAGCACAGTGGTATTTGTGAAAAATCATTGTCCTCGTCATATTCTTGGCATGAGTACACCAGAGGAAAATGTTACTGGTAAGAAACCTGATGTTTCACATTTTAATATTTTTGGCTCATCTATTTATGTGTATGTGACCAAAGACACAAGTAAGAAGCTCGAACCAACAGTTGAGATTGGGATATTTGTGGTGTAAACTGATACTCCCCACAACTATCAAATATTTTTTCCAAACAACAGGATGACTGTTGTAAGATGGGATATAAAATTTGATGAAGAGAAAGCCATGCGATTGTCCTTTGAGAGGGAGCTCAATTTGCATGAAGAGGAGGAACTCTTGATTCCAAAGGATGAGCCTCAATATGTGGAGAAACCACATGTAGAGGATCAAGAAGCGACAGAAAAAATTCATGCAAATCCATCTACCAGAAATGGTAGAAGGCACACCACGAAAGTTGATAGATTGATACTTGATGTGACAGAGAATGTAGGAGCACCTATTTCACTGCGCGGACAGAGAGAGTCTGCAGACAAATTTATTGTATACATGGATCTTATGAGAAAGTGTATTGTGACAGAACCATCTTCCTCTGAGGAAATAATGTAGCAACCAATTTGGGTTGACGCTATGGTAGAGACTCCATCGTCAAGAACAGTGCATGAGAAGTTGTCCCAAGACCGGTCAGAAAATCAGTGGTTGGAACTAGTTGGATCTATCAGGTGAAGAAAGTAGCGGATGGGAGTGTGGAGAAGTACAAGGCCATATTTCTGGCCCAGGGATTCTCACAAGCTGAGAGGATTGACTACGAGGAAACTTTCACAGTCGTGAGGTACTCTTCCATTAGAAATATCCTTGCGCTCTCATCGCAAATGGGGTGACACATTCATCACATGGATGTGAAAACTATGTTTCTCAATGGAGTTATTGAGGAAGAAGTGTAAATAGAGCAACTACAAGGTTTAGAGATCTTTGGCAGTGAGTCACATGTGTGCCAACTCAAGAGAGCACTGTATGGGTTGAATCAAGCACCTCGTGCTTGGTACACTCGGATTGACAGGTATTTCACGAGGTTGGGCTTCACCAAAAGTGAAGCGAATGCAAACATGTACCATATTTTGGTTGATAGTAAGCTCTTGATTATCGTACTTTATTTATATGATCTAATTTTTACAGGTGATGAGCAATTGATACATTCTCGCAAAGAGGATCTTGAAAGAGAGTTCTAAATGAAGGACATGGGAATCCTTCACTATTTCCTTGGTTTGGAAATATGGAAACGGAATGGTGAGCTATTTATTTCTCAAGGCAAGTATGCCAAAGAGATTTTGGGTAAGTTTCACATGGAGAGTAGTAAACCCATGGATACTCCTCTTCTAGGAAATTGGAGGAAAGAGGATGCTACCTCAGGAGAATTAGTGGATGCTAGTGTCTATAGGCAGTTAGTGGGTTCATTTACGTACTTGGTGAGCACTAGACTAGACATTTGCTACACAGCTAACTAGCTACATCAAGCTATGGTTAAGCCGACCAAGCTGTTTTGGAAGGCGGGGAAGCATGTCTTGAGATATATTAGGGGCACTACAGAGTGCGGATTATGGTACAAATGGACAGAGGGAGTGAATATTCAAGGCTTCACAGATGAATATTGGGAAGGTAGTCCATCATACAGAAAGAGCACAATAGGAGGGATCTTCAGCATAGTATCGACAATAGTTGCTTGGTACAATAGGAAGCAGTGATCTGTGGCACTAAGTTCAACTGAGGCATAATACATGGAAGAAATTCAAGCTACATGTGAGGCCATCTGGATGAGAAAGATCCTGGTTAGTTTGTTTGGTTCTCATATGGATCTAGGGGTGATACATTGTGATAACTAGAGTTTCATTAAACTCTCAGTTAATCTAGTATTCCATGATAGGTCCAAGAACATAGACATCTGGTACCACCATCTAAGATATTGTGTTTCGAGGCACATTATGTTACTTCAGTACATTCCCACATAGGATCAAGATGCAGATATTCAGACGAACGTGCTCACCAAGAGAAAATTCGAATACCATAGAGGTAGGATCAGGGTGGTAGATAATCCCTTTCTTGTTGAGAGGGAGTGTTGAAGTCCAACAAGAAATTGCAGCACACACACTAGTATTGGACCAATAGGTCCTAGCGATACATTAGTGTGAAGGCTAATTTAATTAATTAAATTGGTGCGGTGTCTAATTTAATTTTCCCTTAATTAAGTTGGACAATAAATTTTAATCTTATCTCAAAATCACTCGTAAAAGTTAATCGAGTGTGATAAATTCAGTTAGCTCATGAATTTTGAGTTGAGGGTAGTTGGTGAGGCATACAAATTGATTCTATTAGTTATGGAGTTTGAATTGTAGTTGGTGCATTAGTTAATGTATGATAAATCAGTTAACTCAATCTCGGTGAGTTAAATTTAGTTGAACTAATTGTAACTGTTTGCTACACTAGCGAGAGATCAAGTGAGTTAAATATTATTTAATTCACAATCAGTGATCTAACATGCAACTGATGATTTATCATTAATAGTTGCATGCATGTCAGTTCTAGTGGAGATCCAGTTGAGACAAAGGTTAAAGGGATGTTAAATATTAGTTGTAGCATTAGTGGGTTGCACACATGCAACCAAACATACATTGGATTTCCCATGATTCTTGCGCAGTTTTGGAAGGCCAAAATTCCTAAAGAATAGGGATTGCATTCATCAAGAATTGCACAAGAAATGCAAGTTGTTTAGAGGCTAATAATTGGCTAAGTGTTGGTCAATTTTGCTTGGGACAGTATCAGATAGTTGTGAGAGTGCATGAGACTCTTGTGAGAAGAGTGAATTGTAATTTTTTCATGATTCCATGCTGAATATAGAATAGAAGATAGTGAGGTTTTGAGCATCAAGCTTTCCCCAGGAAATTATCTTTGCTGATGTTTGATTTGATTCTTTCAAAAAATTTCGTGATTGGTGATTGTGTTTATTTTCAAAAATTTATTTGTAGAAGGGTTCATTATCTAGCTTTCGTAACATTGCTTGATCAGATTGAATCTATTGATATACATATTTTTGTATAATTTCTACAGGGAAACCTTTTCATATTCGGTACACTATGTGTTGAAATTTCTATTTCATTTCTTGAATCTGAACCCAAATTGATGGGTTCATCTTCTACCATTCCAAGAGGTGCAATCCTCCTTTCATCACCCGAATCCAATGCCAAGTCAATTGATCTACCTTCTGCAACTCCCGCAGTCGTGACCTTCTCATCTTCCTCTGATTCAAACTTTTGATCTTGTTGCATGGTGGCAGCTCTCCTCTCCTTCCTGTCACCCCTCTTAGGTCTCACCTTAGGGTGCACTTTCTAGCAACTGTCTTCGTTGTGTCCTTCTTTCTCATAATGGGTGCAAGCTCCCTTTCCTCCTCTTCTCTTTGCTGCTGTGGCTCTTTTTGTGTGGTAATTTTTCCCATATGTCTCTTTGTTTTCAATTCATGGCCTTCACAATAGCCTCATCAATAGTAGCAGGCTCAAACAATAATAATGAATGTCTTATGTAACCATCTAAATAACCAATATACTTAGTTACAATATCTAGTGAATCTAACAGAATGTCTAATTTCAATGCTTGTTTCCTAAATTATTCGGTGAAGTTTTACACATTTTGGCATTTGCCTTGCTTTAGGTGTTTCCATTCCATTAATTATTTTTTCTTATAACCCAATGGGTAAAACTGATATTTCAATGCATAAATAAAATTTGACCATTAGGAGAGAAGGTTACCCAAATTGGTGTTGCCTTGAAATTTTCTTTCCCACCAAACAAGAGTGGTGCCACTCAGTCGAAGGGATTCCAACTGGATCTTTGCCTTATCTTTCTTGATCTGTTGAATTCGGCGGTAGACCTCAATCATTATAATCCAATTTTTGAGCTTTTCTGCATTACATTGTCCTGTATACATAAGCAATTCAAACTTTACATCTAGTTTAAGGAACGATTTCTTAGATGTATGCCTTTGACGTCTGCAAGAATGATGAGCATAAGAAGAGGAAATATCACTAGAAGATGGAGAGGGAGGGGGCTCTTCTCCACCATCTCCATGGTTTACTGATCCGTGGTCATCTACATTTTTCTTCTCGGGATTGACGGTCTTCTCATACTCTACAAAAATTTTGACTACTTTCTCCGCCATGTTGTAAAATTCCTTGTGGTAATTCCACTCTTCTTCCAATGAGCTTCCTCATCTGCCATGTTTCTTATTCGTCGTGCACGTCCTGCTTCAGGATCAAAATACTTAGGCTTTCCTTAGCCTCTTTGCAACTTTTTTCCCGTTAGCATATACTTATGCAATTCGCATCGACAAAGACCTGCTCTAGTACCACTTGATCCAAGATCTGTTTCTTATAGATGCATTAAAGAATTACAAATAATAGAGAATTTAAAACCATGAAACATAAACACATAAAACGGAGAACAACATGACCAAGACACCAAAAATTGATTATGGATTTCATCCAATTCGGACTACGTATCCGGGCCCTGCTCAACAATGGGGAGGCCCTCATTCATTAAGTGGCGAGAAGAATAAGAAGTACAAGAAAATTTACATAAAACACCCTTACACATCCAATTTGGAAAATGCCTGAAAAATGGAGACCTTTGTTGTAGAAACAGGTAGCACCATCAGATTCCTGTCGCCGAGAGGTATAGAATCCATATAAAATTTTCCCAATTTGGACACTAGACAATTTCAGACCCTCCAGAAATGTGGCTCAGATCACGGTTCCAGTACCTTCCTGAAAGACTCAAGGTTCCATGCCTCAAATCACGTGCCCTCTTGTTCCTGGACTTCCTGGACGTTGCTCCTGAATGTCTACTTAAATAGATGGGGCCCGATGAAGTTCTCAACCGGGCATTTGATGGTGTCATGACAAACTTGTGGAATTTACCAAAGGGAGGTTGGGTGATCAATCCTGACCCCCTTATTTTGCAGCCGGATATATATAATAATATAAAATTGGTGGGCAGGTTCGCCGCTGGTGGCCCGCCCCCTATTCCTCCATTGTCATCATGCCGTATATGGTATGGTAGGTTTTGGGGGGGGCACGGGGCCATGGCCCATTCCCCTATATTAATATGTAGTTTGTTAATATGGTTTGGGGAGGGGTAGGGATCATGGCCTGCCGCTTTTTTTTTTAAACAACAACCTAATATATTCATTTTAACGGATTTTTGGGGATATTAGACAAACTAACAATCCCACAATTTCTCCCAGAATTTGGCGACATTCTGGCACACGGCGAATTGCAAAATTGTATCTCCTTAACTTGCCATATCACCAAGTCAACCCAAAACTTTGACCAACTGTAACTTTCACATACGGACTCGGTTTGATGAATCGTTCACTCTGCTGCGATCAGAACGATGAGATATGAAACTTGACACTCAATTTTCCACATTTCGTCCACTTTGAATTTTGAGTCTTTTCCCTTGCCACTAGTATATGTAAATCCACCTGGATCAATCAATGAGAGGAACACAAAATTCAAGTTGTCTGATTCGTCACAGTGAATAGTGTTTGCACACTAAAACTACACATAGAAAACACCTTTCAATGTAATAATCCAAATTTTCATTTTTATCTTCAAAATTAAAATTATAAAATAATACACATACTTTTAAAAGTAAAATATTAAAATAAACATTCCCAACTCTTGTTTTTAAAAATATAAATTGAATTTTCTTTATTAAACTTCGAAATTAAAATTAAATCCAAAATATTGTAAAGATAGTGTATTTTGTATTTAATTAATAAATATTAACTTGATTGTATTCATTCACAAACATATGTAGCAAATTTTTAAATTATTACATACCATTATTACAATTTTACAATCTTCATAAAATTTTGGTTCGTGAAATACCTTTTTAGGATCCTAAACTATGTATTGAGCTAGTATGAGTTGCTTATAAAAACACAATATCATATTACATACAAAAGTAAAGAATCCTAAAACTATATTGAGCTTATATCAATGGCTTCTAAAAACACAATATCATATTACATATAAAAGTTTTTTTTTTTTTCCATCCTATATTATTTTTTAATGTTTTAATTTGTGTATATATTTTTTGGTTTTTAAAGGAATTGGTAATTGGGTAGGTTTGTAGCAACATGACACAAGCTCTTAAAGGTTGATTCTAATTATGTTATGCAACATGATTCTAACGGCTACCACTAAAGTTTTACATAAACCTATGTCCACCCACAATCGACAAGGTATTTAAAAGGGTTTCAATCTAAAGTCACACACTTTACAAAATGTTTCTATCCTAGAAATAACCAATTGATTTTCCCTTTGAAAATAAAATTTGTTCATATAAATATATAAAAAATTATAAAATTTTGCATTATATTTTCATAGATATTAAAAATAGCTAAATTTAAATTTTGTTTTTTTTTCTATTTTTTCTATTCAAATATTAATTATTTAAAAATATTAATTTAATATTAATTTATAAAATTAATTTAATATTACAATTAATTTATTTTAATATAAATCAACATTGTTTTCTCATATAAATTTTATTAGAGACATAAACCCATAGATATCTCTATATGTGTTGGTGTACATGCACTTAGTTAGCCTTAATTAACTTCAGTTCAACTCTAGTTCTTGCATGCGTTGTGTACTTGGCTTTAGTTATTTAACTCGATTTCATACATGTGGTGTGTAGTTAGCTTTAGTTAGTTAACTCTAGTTCTTTCATGTGGGGTATGTGCACATTAACATATAATAAAGAACACTTACTTGAGTTATTTTTAGTTATCCTTAGTTATTTCATGTAAAACTAAGCTTATCTTAGTTGCTTTATGTATTTATTCTCAAAAAAATGTTGAGAAAATAAATTCATTCTCCATTAGAATTTTATTTTCAATTCTTGCAAGTTTTTGCAATTATTCTTCAACTATACACATATCTACACTCTAATAATTTTACATGGTATCAAAGCCTAAGACCCAGGTTTGAAGATCAATAATTGGAAATTGTTCGGAGATTTTATTTGTAGATAAAAATATTGGAGAATTATCACAATTATTGCTACAAATACAAGGAGAAGGAATGGAGTTCCCATATTCAGCTATTCTTACTCCATATAACTAATTCCAATGGAAGCCAAATATTTTGATTCATCTCAAAGGCAAAGGATTGTATCGTATAATTATGAATACAAAAGTTGAACCTAATTCCGCCATTGAAAAATTCAAGTACTTCAATAGGATGGATATGGCTTTTGGTATTCTATTGTTGACCACATATCCAACATTGTGTTTCCATGTGGACACATGCATCACTTTGAATGAATTTTGGACAACCTTGGAGAATTTATTTGGAAACTAGGATGAGATGCGAACACATATTCTAAAAAATGAGCTAAATTCCTTAGATTCAAACAAGTTTGAGGACATTCAGGATTTCTTTATGAAATTCAAATCATTGCTTCTACAATTACAAGGTTGTGGGATCGATAAATGAAAATAGGAAGTTCAATTGATCCTTTCTATTTTGTCTAAATTAGGCCCTAAATATTCTCTGTTTGTTTCTACATTTAATAAAATTAAACTTGCAACTGGAGATAAATGGAAAATGCCAAAAATTGATGCATTTATTGAATCTCTCATTCATGAGAAAGATAAGCTCATGAATATGGGTTTATTAAATTCTTCAAATGCACGTGCACTTTAAATGCATGAGAAAGTAAATTCCAACTCAAAACCAAATCAACAATCCAAAGGTAAAACAAAGGCAAGAGATCCAGATCCAAGAAAGGGAGGAAATACAAAACCTCCAAATGACTCTTACAGCTCCAAGGGTAAGAAGGGAAAGAAAGTAAACTCCAAGTTTCCTTATTGTAAAGAGGATTTCATCTTGAATCCTCTTAGATGAAAAATTCTATTGATCTGATGGCAAATTATCTTCAGTAAAATAATCTTGGTCATCACATTCCATAAAGTACCAAGAAGAAGACGGAGGATAAACCATCAGAAACAAGGGGTAATGGCCATGCTTTGATTTCCCCTCATTATACACCGCAAGAATGGGTCATCGATTCAAGAGCTTCATGTCATATGGATTATTCAAAGGAATTTTTTTCTTCTCTACATGCATACTTGGGTCCTCCTATTCTCATGGGGGACAACTCTATAGTTGAAGCAACTAGACAAGGAAAAGTGTAATTCGAAGTTGGATGTTTTGAGGATGTCTTGCATATTCTCAGGCTTTCTGTGAATCTTCTTTTAGTGTATCAGATGACACACACTGACACCATAAGGAAAGTGTAATTTACCCCATATTCTGTGAGCATTTATGATACAAAAATCGGATTGAATATTGCATCTGGCAAGGTAAATGATGAATCTCATCTGTATACATTTTCTGATTTTGTTCCTCTATCATATTCTATTTTTCTACTTACACATGCAAATGAAGAAAATAGGATTTGGCACGAGAGATTTTGGGCTCTTTAATTTTAGATATATGAAACAACTTAGCAAGCAAGTGATGGTTAAAGGATTGTTGGTCATTGCATTTTCAAACAATGTTTGTAATGGATTTTCTCTTGGAAAGCATCCACAAGACCAGTTCGAGAAGGGGAATACATGGAGAGCCTATTCACCTTTGGAACTTGTACATAGTGATCTCATGGGTGCATTTCCACTACCTTCAATGAGAAAAGCAAGAGACATGTTTTCATTTATATATTATTACACGATATTCACTTGGGTTTACTTCTAGAAACTCATGTCTGAAGTTTTTCAGCATCTAAATATTTTCAAAGCGCATGCGGAAAATGAGTTTGGAAAACATATCAAGATCCTTCGAAAAAATAATGGGAAGGAATATGTCAACAAAGATATCCAAAATATTTGTAATAAATCAGGCCTACAGTTGCAACATACAATTCCTTACACTTCGCTGAAAAAACCGGGTGGCCGAAATGAAGTATAGATATTTGAAAGAGATGGTCAATTGCATGTTGCATGAAATATCTCTTCCACCAGAATTGTGGGGTGAAACTATCAATTATTACTCATACATCCAAAATATATATCCTCATAAATGTGTTACTAGAAAAACACCTTTTGATTCTTGGAATGGCATGCAACCTAAAGTCATTCATTTCTGCATTCTCGGATCTCGAGCATGGGCCCACGTTCCTATAGAGAAGAGAAAGTATTTGGAGCTTGAGATCAATCCATGAATGTTTTTTGGATATTCTAATGAATTAAAAGGGTATATATTTCTTTATATCAATACTGAAGATCTCTTTATTGATAGGAGTGTAAAGTTTGAAGAAGATGCTTTGCATGCATCACCAGATGAACCTGTTACAAAGTTGCCCTCACCATTAATTGATGAGTATGCATATGATACCTCAGATCATAATTATGATCTAGATGAGTATCTTCCTGTGGCACCTGTTAGACGACTAGTTGTTGAACATCAAGATAATAATACTTCCTCATGAAATTTGAAATATTCTCGACCATCTTCAACACAAAAATGGCGCAACATAAGTGATCTCTTAGATGATCTTTCCACTATGCTTCAATTTGAGGAAGATCCACAAGCACCCTTAGCTATGGAGCCATGAATTCTTATATAATGCATGCATATGATCCACAGAATTATGCAGAAGCAGATGGGCATCCTAAATGGGAAGAAACTATGGATGAGGAATACAACTCTCTCATTGAGAACCATACTTGGGACCTAGTTCAGCTACCTTCCAATCGTGAACTTGTGATGTACAAGTGGGTTTACCAGACCAAGAAAGAAACATATGGCCAAGTTAGTTGATATAAGGCACAATTAGTGGAAAAAGGGTTTCAGTAGGTACATGGTATTGACTATGATGAGACTTTTGCACCAATGGCCCAAAATGGATTCCATTCAGCTAACTCTCTCAATTGCAGCAACAAGAGAATGGGAGGTGCATCATATGGATGCGAAGAATTCCTTTCTTCACAGTAATATTGAGGAGGAAATCTACATGGAGCAACCACATGGATATATGTAAAATTAATATATCATATGCAAACTAAAGAGTTCTCTCTATGGCCTCAAGAAGACACCTAGAGTCTGGTATGCAAATAAGGATTCCTATTTTTTATCTCAAAAATGTCTAACCTGCAAATTTGATACCAATGTTTATTTTTTTGAAGAAAATTCATTCAATGTTGATCATAGTACTCTATGTAGATGATCCTTTGATAACAGGTAGTTTATCTTCTTCCATTTTTGATGTTAAAACTGCATTGCATACGTGGTTTTATATGAAAGATATGGGCTTGCTTATTATTTTCCTTGGAATAGAGATCAATTAGAGTGGTTCTGGGATTATAATTTCTCAACCAAAATATGCTAAAGATATTTTGACATGATTTTGAAAGAGTGGCTTCAAGCCTATTGAAACCTTTGTTAAACTAAGAGGGGGGGCGGGGGGGGTGAATCAGTTTAATGAATTCATGGTCTTGTTAACCTTTCATTTACACTTATTTACATATTCATTTCATGATTAACTCAATGTACAGTAAAACCACAATCTTAATTAGTGAGCAGCAGGTATTAAGCAGATTAAATATAGAGTATCAACACATAATCATCATGTACATAGACACCAGATATAAGTGGAAACCCATAAGGGAGAAAACCATAGATTATTATTTTTGTGATGCAAAGGCAAGCTCCAACTCCCCCTCACCACTGATTCTATGTAGACTCCAACCTACAAGAGGCTCCTACCTCAATTCCGCAAGCTACAACTTGCAAGGAAGCTCCAACTCCCATATATTTTCTGCAGGCTACAACCTACAGGAGGCTCCTACCTTAGCCAGCTACAACTGACATCTATCAAGCTACAAATTGATATGGAAGCACTAACTTCCTCACTCTTTCATAAAAGAAAACCATGCTGATTTACCTGGATATCAGCTCTATTATGTTCCTTCTTCACTGCTGTCCACCAGCCTTCATATTTGTCTTATATCATCTCTGAATCTTCACAGCTTCTCTATCTACTCCTCCTTCTTCTTATCCTCTCTTCTTCATTTTTCCATTCTCTAACCTCTCTATGTATATATTTCTAATATTATTTATAGAGATTACCTCATGAATGTTAGCATTCCTCAGGGAATTCGAAATGAACAACCATGACTCTTTGACTTCCGTCTTCTCATTTCTTTGTCTAGCTCATTCAGAGGAATGCAGTAGTATATACATATTTCAGTATTTCAGTGGAGTTTTTTTGCCTACAGAGACTTGCCTTTGCATCACACACAATAAAAATAATTTTAAATCATTTACATTCACATTTACAGTTACATAAATCAATTTCACTCAACCCTTTTTCGGCCCTTGGCTTGCTGCGTGTTTGTCTTTTCTGCTGCTATCACTGTTAACAGTTCTACATACTCTCCTACTATCATGGTCCTTTCTGTTGTTTCTGTTGATATATTCCAGATATTCTGCACGAACACTGATGGTGGGGCACCCTGCCAAAACCACATTCTCTTCTCTCATGCACATGAAAATGCATCTCCAATTTCTGTGCTCTATACAAATTCCGATCTGGGCAATTTCAATATCTTATTTTCTGAACTGGAAATTTAAATTACTATACACAGAAGTTTCTTTCATCTATGGTTATGAAACCATACATATGATAAACTTCATATTTAAAATATGCATATACAATTAAATCCAAACTCTAAACCTCAGTCAATACACTTATGAGCATTCGAATCAACTTTAAACCTTTATAATAAAATGCATTATATAGTGGCCACTTTATGGAATGGATACTCACATAGGCATAGACTCCACGGCATAAACCTTTACAGTTTCAACTTACCTTCTTAGCATTCATCAAATGTGCGCAACACATTATACTTTCGACCACCATCCATTACACATCTTACCCATGTTAATATTCCACCGTTGGTTTAAAATCCAACACAATAATTTACCATGGATCTTTCTTTTCCCTTCAAATAAAGGTTGAGGAAACCATAGAATAGCAGGCCATATTATAACGTGGATAAAACAATGCACATATTCACATGAACTTTGACTTTGGATTAAAATACATCACCAACAAATATGAATGTCTAACCACAATAGTTATTAACATATATCAAACCCGACCCTGGTTAAAACCCATACTTCAATATATAAAATAATTGGGGCCCACACTCACTTTATAGAAATATGAATGTAGTAAGACTTGAATTAAAACCCCAAATTGTACTATGATTCCGGCAACATATATTATATCAAATATAAGTCTTCGCCCTTAGTTAAAACTAAGTATTAACAACCAGTCCCATAGCAATTAACACACCAGCATGTATGCCCATCCAACGGCGTTTGCACACTCCATCTGAAATGTATATAATCTAATGCCTATCACATTACAAAGGCGCACAAGGGTTAATTCCTCCAACTCAACAAATCAACGGAGTACTGTTTCTCTCGGGCCCACAAGGCTTTAACTTACCTGGCCTTAATCTCCACGCAACACTACCTGTGATCCAACGGTGGTCGCAACACATCAACCCACCATACGAAATCCAACGAATATCGCAAAAGTTTTAACCCCACGACTTAACTCTCCAAAAAATGTGAAATTCGTGGTTTTGGATTACCACTCCTGCCATGCATCATTCAAATACCAATTTCACGTTTTTTTCAGGAATACCTCTTACCATTTAAAAAATTTTCGAATACCACCGGCGGATTCCCGAAACCACATTCACTGTTACTGCATGGTTTCGTTACCTTTCCTGTGTCTTCACTCATGGTTCTTCCATCCCTTCTATTCTGATTCTTCTGCGACTAAACCCTGCTTCATTGTATCTTATTATCTCGACACCTATGTAATCGAAATGGTTTTTCGATTCCTAAATCCTCTGCACTAACACTTCACCTGTGGTTTTTCTATGCGTATTTTATTACTGTGTGATGGCTTGAACACCAAAATTGACCTTCCAAGTCTCGCCTTTCTCTGCCTTGATTACTATGAACCGATTCAAGAAACAGTGTGTATTGTACCAATTGACATCGATTCAAATAAACAAATTCTCTTTGAATGAATTAAACACACCCAGAAATCAGAGGTTGTGGTATTTCTTGTGTCCTTCAATAAGAGACCAAATCTCATCGATTCTCCATTGAACACAGGTTTAAACCACATCCAAAATTCAATAGTCAATAGTTTTTGTATTGTGGCTTTCCTATAAATATTGATATTGATTAACACAATCGATAATCCTCTTGATTCCACTCAGCAATACTTCGACACAGGTTATTTTAATATCAATGGAATTCTGAGAGGATTAAACCTCTTCACACAGAGACTAATAATTCAACTTCCTCCACAATGCATCCGACTTGTCATATATAAATTGAGGCATGCCATTAAATGCTCTAACAGGAGCAAACCCTGTTTTCAGACTGAATCACCCACATGCTCTGCAGCTCTCCAAATTTGCTACTTCTGCTTCTTTGCTCCTTTGAATGAATTTGATATCTTTGCTTCTAGTCACCTATATGCTTCATCTGTTGCCTCTGCTTCTTGTCTAATGCTGCCTTTCTACCTTTGCTGCTTAACTTTTGTTCCTTTTTGCTCCTTTTTCTTGATGATAATTCAGGTGCTACTCCTCTCTTCTCCTTTTCCATCAATGAAAATATTTCCAACAGTCTCCCCCTTTGGCATTGATGGCAATACTTTAATGCTCTTCTTTTGCTTTCTTTTCCTCCCCCTTTGACATTAATTGCAAAGGGTTGCACATTTCCTAGTGTGGTTTCCAAATATTGTTCATAATACTCTGATCTTGAGGACCTGTTCCATGCACTTCTTATTAGCTTTGGCTCTTTTGTGACAATATTCATTGACTGATCCCCCCCTGGAATGATTTTTTCTTTTCTGATATCCCCCTAGAATGATGCTTTCTTTTCATGTGAGAGAGTAACATATGCAGTACTACCCCTAGTTTGTCTCTTAGATATTCGAATGGCTCTTTAGCAAGAGGTTTTGTGAATATGTCTATTGTTTGTTCCTTAGTTGGTACATATTCCAACTTCACTACTTTCTGTGCTACTTGTTCTCTGAGGAAATGGTACTTAATTGAGATATGCTTTGTTTTTTAATGAAATAAAGGATTTTTTGATATACTTATTGCACTTGTATTGTCACATTAGATTGAAATGGGATCATCCATGTTAACCTTCATGTCTTGGAGAGTTTGTTTCATCCACATTACTTGTGTGCAACATGTTGTTGCTGCTACGTATTCTGCTTCTACTGTAGATAGATATATAGAAGTTTTCTTCTTTCTTAGCCATGCCACCAGACTTTTTCCCAGATAAAATGCACCTCCACTTGTGCTTTTCCTATCATCCATGCAGTTGGCCCAATCTGCATCTGTATATGCTATCAAAGTGAAGCTTTTGATTTTTGGATACCATAGCCCATAATGTGAAGTACCTTGTAGATATCTAAATATTCTCTTGATTGCTAGTAAATGATTTTGTTTTGGTGCTGCATGATATCTTGCCACAAGTCCTAATGCCAACATAATGTCTGGTCTAGAAGCTGTTAGATATAGCAGACTTCCTATCATGGATCTGTAAAGTTTTTGATCTACATCTGTTGATCCATCATTAGCACATAGTTTGCATCCAGTGATCATGGGAGTTTACACAAGTTTGCAATCTTCCATTTGAAACCTTTTCAACATCTCTCTTAAGTATTTTTCTTGTGAGATGAATGTTCATGTGTTCCTTTGTTGAATTTGAAGTCCTAAATAGAAGGTGAGCTCTCCAATCATAGACATATCAAATTTTGATTTCATTTCTTCAGCAAATTCTTTTGTTAACTTCTCTTTTTTGTTACGAAACATGATTTCATATACATATACTACTACAATTAGGAGTTCATTTTCATTAGCCTTTATGTACAAATTGTTGTCTACTCCTCCTTTCTTAAAACCTTGTTTTTGCAAGTATTTGTCCAACCTTGAATACCATGCACGAGGAGCTTGTTTCAATCCATATAAGGCTTTCTTTAATCTACACACATAGTCATGTTTATCTGTTAATGAGAATCCTTCAGGTTGTTCCATGTAGACTTCTTCTTCTAATTCTCCATTTAGGAAGGCAGACTTCACATCCATTTGATATACCTTGAAATCATGGTAGCATGCAAAGGCCAAAATCATTTTGATTGCTTCCATTTTGGCTACAGGGGCAAATGTTTCATCATAATGAAGACCTTCGATTTGAGTGTACCCCTTGCATACAAGTCTGGCTTTATTTTTTATTACCTGTCCTTGTTCATTCATCTTATTCTTGTATATCCATTTTGTGCCAATGACATTTTTCCCAATGGGTCTTGGCATTAACTCCCAAGTATTATTCTTCTTAATCTGGTCTAGTTCTTCATTCATAGCTTTTACCCACCATTTGTCTTTGTTGGCTTCTTCGAACTTCTTTGGCTCTATTTGAGATAACATGGCTAGGTATGCTTCTTCTTTTTGTTCAGCTAGTTGTCTTCTAGTTTGGACTCCCACACTTTTGTCCCCAATGATTTGATCTTCTGGATGATTATTTTGAGTGTGTCTTGAGGGACCTTTTGAGTTTAATTCAGTATATTCTGTTGTCTTTCTTAGTTCATCATTATCTTGGTTATGTTCTTCATGATCTTCTGGAGGATTGTTGCATCTCGTACTTCTTGTTCTGTTGGGTAGATCTTCATCAAATCTTACATCAATTCTTTCCAAAAAAAATTGTAGTGTTTTTTTGTAGCACTTGTAACCCTTACTCTTGGATGCATATCCTAAAAATATTCCTTCATCAACTCTTGAATCAAACTTTCCCAATTTTTCATAATTATTTTTTTTGAAACACTTGCTTCCAAAGACTCTAAAGTGCTTGATTGATGTTGGTTTACCATGCCATAATTCGTAAGGAGTCTTGTCACAGTTTGGTCTTAAATGAGCTTTGTTAAGAATGTCAATAGTTGTGTGTACTGCTTCTTCCTAGAAGGTTTGGGGAATGTTACTTTCTTGCATCATAGCTTTGGCAATCTATTGTACTGACATGTTTTGCCTCTCTACCACTCCATTCTGTTGAGGTGTACCTACAATTGTAAACTGTTGTTTTATCCCATGCTCATTGCATAAGTCTGCAAAATCATAGTATGTGAATTCACCTCCTCTGTCTGATCTGATTCACTTTAGCTTGCATCCTGTTTGATTTTCTTCCAGTGCCTTGAATATCTTGAATTTCTCAAGTGCTTCATATTTATATCTGAGAAATGCTACCCACGTCATTCTGGAAAAATCATCTATTATCAACATGAAATAAGATTCTCCGCTTGGTGCTTTAGTTCTTGAAGGTCCACACATGTCTATGTGTACAAGCTGAAGTGGCCTACTTGTTGATAGTTCATCTTTGGTCTTAAAAGATGTGCGGGTCTATTTGCCCAATTGGCAAGCTTTACATATGGTATTTGAAAATTTCTTTATTGCTGGCATATCTCTAACTACATTCTTCTTACTCAGACTGATGATGTGGTCAAAGTTAAGGTGTCCCAATCTTCGATGCCATAACCATGATTCATCAAGTTTGCTTAGGTGACATGCTTCGTCTTCTTCTTTCACTATGTATACATTACTTTCTGTTTGAACACCTTTGATCAAGGACTTTTCAGTGGTTCTTGATCTTACTTCACAATCTTGGGCTCTAAAAATGACTTCACAGCCTTTATCACACATTTGACTGACACTTAACAGATTTGCTTTTAGCCCATCCGCAAATAGTACATCTTGGGCCTTTCCTCTTCCATTATATACACTAACTGAGCCTTTTCCTTTGATTTTCCCTGCTTTATCATTGCCGAATGTTACATTCCCAGATTTCTTTTCATCAAAGGTTACAAACTTGCTGCAATCTCCAGTCATATGCTTTGAGCATCCACTTTCCAAATACCATTGGTTTTTCTTATCCTGAGCTATTAGAGCCAGGTCACACTTATTCAACTTATTTTTCCACTGCATGCATCCTTTTGTTTGGTACCTTTCCTGAGAGGATGGACCACATTATTTAAGAGGAAATTTGTGGCACTTAGGCCTGATTTGATGGAAGTCAAAGCATTTGATTATGTTTCTGAATGAATTATGTACATGAGTGAATTCTCAATTGTTCATCCATCTCCTTGAGTTTCCATACATCAGTCTTTTTCCATTCATTCTGCACTCCTTGGCTTTATGGCCAAACTCCTTACAGTAAAAAAAATACCCATAAAAACAATTAGCGTACCTGATGAAGAGTTGTCTTCTCCATTTGTTAGCTTGAGGCAGTATTTTCACTTTTTGCATCTTTGCTAGTTGGAATAAATTCTCCTTTTATGATAATATGCAGAAACATGTCCTAGTTTGTGGCAGACATAACAAGTGACATTTTTTAGAGGGGGGAAGAATATCTTTTGATAGCTTCTAAATTTTATATACTCAGGAGTATATGAGCCTTTTTCAATTGACTGTTTATTAATTTCGTTCTTTGTCATTTTAGGTTCCTTCTTGTTTCTGTTTACTTCATTATAGGCTTCTACTTCCGTAGGAACCTTCTGGGCTGCTTCATTATCCTTGACAGCTTTTATAAAAATGATATTCCTGTTATCTTTTTCTTTGACTTTACTTGTTTCTCCTTCATAACCTATTCCGGTTTTTATCAGAGGAGATCTTTGAGCATCTAGTATTTTATTCAACTTATCATTGCTTGTCATTTGAGAAGTGTTTATTGACAATTTCCTTTGGGTGTTCTCTAATTTCTTCCTCAAGCATACTACTTCTTCTTCCAATTTCTCTTGCTTCTGAATTTTATCTTCAATTTTCTTAAGTAGAGTGTCTTCTATCTTCTTGGCTTCTTCAAGCTCTAATTTTAACTGAATGAGGTCTTCTGAATTTTGTTCTTCTCTTACATAATTGAGGAGAATGTCTTTTTTTTTTTTACGCTTTAGTTTAAGTCTGTCTATTTCCTCTAGGGCACTTCTTAGCTCCCCCTCAAGATCAACTTCACCTTATTCCTCATCTTCTATAAGGAATCCTTCAAGCTCTTCCTTGGCCATCAACACAAATCAGAGGTTCCTTCTTCATTTTAGGTTTCATCTAATTTTTCAGAAGCACTGCTATCTTACTGAGCATAAAATGATTTTCTCCTGAATCTCTTCCCTTTCTGCCAGTTATTTGTTTTGGTTTGATCTGTTTCTTGAGTGTGATTCTTTGTCTTCTTATGAGGACACTTCGAAGAATAGTGCCCAACTCTTCCACAGTTAAAGAATTTAAATGGAATTTTACCTTTATATTTTCCTAAGATTTTATCCAATTTCCTGATAAATTTGGCCTCTTCTTCATCAGAGCAAGAGCATATATCTTCTTTTTCTTCTTTGATTTTTTCTATCTTAAAGGCTGCCTCCCTCGCATTTGACTTCCTCTATGGCAGTCTCATCTCATAGGCTATTAGGTTTCCAAGTAATTGGTTCATGGTTAGAGTCTCCCAATCAACTATTTCTTCTATGGCAGAAACCTTAGGTTTAAAGCTGGATGGTAAAGATCTTAGAATATTTTGAACAATTACACATTCTTTTATGGTTTCTCCTAGAGCCTTCATGTTATTCACAATTTCTGCAACCCTTAAGAACAAGCTGGCAATGTCTTCATCATCATTCATTTTTATATTTTCAAACTGAGCTCTATAGACTTGTAGTTTGGCTATCTTCACCTTTTTGTCTCCCTCATGGATGCTTTCTAATGTATCCCATATTTCTTTGGTAGTATTGTTCTGCATTACTTTGATAAATTCTGCCTCACACAATCCACTTAAGAGAGCATTCATGGCTTTTGAATTAGCTACAAAATCTTGTTTGGCATATTTCTCTGAGTCAGACTCCTTTGGAGCAGATCCCAATTCCACAACAGCCCAAACTTCTATTCCTAAAGACATTATGTATGTCCTCATTCTTATTTTCCAAAAAGCATAATTTGTACCAGTGAACAAAGTGGCTTTATTATTTGAGCATCCTTATAGACTAGCCATCCTGGGGACCTAGGATCTCCTTCCAGTTGTTAAACTGAAACAAAAGGAACCTGCGTTGATACCAATTGTTGAAACCTTTGTTAAACAGAGAGGGGGGGGGTGAATCAGTTTAATGAATTCATGGTCTTGTTAACCTTTCATTTACATTTATTTACATCTTCATTTCATGATTAACTTAATGTATAGTGAAACCACAATCTTAATTAGTGAGCAGCAGGTATTAAGTAGATTAAATACAGAGTATCAACACATAATCATCATGTACATAGACACCAGATATAAGTGGAAACCCATAAGAGATAAAACCACATATTATTATTGTTGTGAAGCAAAGGCAAGCTCCAACTCCCTCTCACAACTGATTTTCTGTAGGCTCCATCCTACAGGAGGCTCCAACCTCAATTCTGCAAGCTACAACTTTCAAGGAAGCTCCAACTCCCATCTATTTTCTGTAGGTTACAACATACAGGAGGCTCCTACCTCAGCAAGCTACAACTGACATCTATCAAGCTACAACTTGATATGGAAGCACCAACTTCCTCACTCTTTCATAAAAGAAAACCATGCTGATTTACATGGATATCAGCTCTGTTTTGTTCCTTCTTCACTGTTTTCCACCAACCTTCATATCTGTCTTATATCATCTTTGAATCTTCACAGCTTCTCTATCTTCTCCTCCTTCTTCTTATCCTCTCTGCTTCATTTCTCCATTCTCTAACCTCTCTATGTATATATTTCTAATATTATTTATAGAGATTACCTCATGATTGCTAGCATTCCTTAGGGAATTCGAAATGAAAAACCATGACTCTTTGAATTTTGTCTTCTCATTTCTTTGTCCAGCTCATTCAGAGGAACACAACAGTATATAAATATTTCAGTATTTCAGTGGAGTTTTTTGTGCCTATGGAGACTTGCCTTTGGATCACATACAATAGAAATAATTTTAAATCATTTACATTCACATTTATAGTTACATAAATCAATTTCACTCAGCCCTTTTTCAGCCCTTGGCTTGCTATGTGTTTGTCTTTTCTGCTGCTATCACTGTTAATAGTTCTGCATATTTTCTTGTTGTCACGGTCCTTTCTGTTGTTTTCTTTTGATATATTTCAACTGTTCTACACGAACACTGATGGCAGGGCACCCTGCCAAAACCACATTCTCTTCTCTCATGCACATGAAAATGCATCTCCAATTTATGTGCTCTATACAAATTCCGATCTGGGAAATTTCAATATCTTATTTTCTGAACTGGCAATTTAAATTATTGTACGTAGAAGCTTCTTTCATCTATGGTTACGAAACCATACATATGATAAACTTCATATTTCAAATATGCATATACAATTAAATCCAAACTCTAAACCTCAGTCAATACAGTTATGAGCATTCAAATCAATTTTCGACCTTTATAATAAAATGCATTATATAGTGGCCACTTTATGGAATGGATACTCACATAGGTATAGACTCCATGGCATAAAACTTTACGGTTTCAACTTACCTTCTTACCATTCATCAAATGTGTGCAACACATTATACTTTCGGCCACCATCCATTACACATGTTACCCATGTTAATATTCCACCCTTGGTTTAAAATCTAACATAATAACTTACCATGGAAGTTTCTTTTCTCTTCAAGTAAAGGTTGAGGAAACCATAGAATAGCAGGCCATATTATAACGTGGATAAACCAACACACATCTTCACATGAACTTTGACTTTGGATTAAAATACATCGCCAACAAATATGAATGTCCGACCACAATAGTTATTAACATATATCAAACCCGACCTTGGTTAAAACCCAGACTTCAATATATAAAATAATTGGGGCCCACACTCACTTTATAGAAATATGAATGTAATAAGACTTGACTTAAAACCCCAAATTTTACTATTATTTCGGAAACATATATTATATCAAATATAAGTCTTCGCCCTTAGTTAAAACTAAGTATTAACAACCAGTCCCATAGCAATTAACGCACTAGCATGTATGCCCATCCAATGGCGTTCGCACACTCCATATGAAATGTATATAATCTAACTCTTATCACATTACAAAGGTGCACAAGGGTTAATTCCTCCAACTCAACAAATCAACAGAGTATTGTTTCTCTCGAGCCCACAAGGATTTAACTTACCTGGCCTTAATCTCCATGCAACTCTACTTTTGATCCAACAGTGGTTGCAACACATCAACCCGCCATGCGAAATCCAATGGATATCGCAAAATTTTTAACCCCGTGACTTAACTCTCCAAAAAAATACGAAATTCATGGTTTTGGATTACCACTCCTGCCACGCGTCATTCAAAGACCAATATCACATTTTTTTCAGGAATACCTCTTACCATTTAAAAATTTTGCGAATACCACTAGCGGATTCCCGAAACCACATTCACTGTTACTTCATGGTTCCATTACCTTTCCTGTGTCTTCACTCATGGTTCCATCATCCCTTCTATTCTGATTCTTCTGCGACTAAACCCTGCTTCATCGTATCTTATTATCTCAACACCTCTGTAATCGAAATGGTTTTTGGGTTCCTAAATCCTCTGCGCTAACACTTCAACTCTGGTTCTGCTATGCGTATTTTATTATTGTGTGATGGCTTAAACACCAAAATCGACCTTCCAAATCTCGCCTTTCTCTGCGTTGATTACTATGAACCGATTCAAGCAACAGTGTGTATTGAACCAATTGACATCGATTCAAATAAACAAAGTCTATTTGAATGAACTAAAGACACCCAGAAATCAGAGGTTGTGGTATTTCTTGTATCCTTCAATAAAAGACCAAATCTCATTGATTCTCCATTGAACACAAGTTTAAACCACATCCAACATTCAATAGTCAATAGTTTTTGTATTGTGGCTTTCCTATAAAGATCGATATCATTTAACACAATCGATACTCCTCTTGATTCCACTCAACAATACTTCGACACAGGTTATTTTAATATCAATGGAATTCTAAGAGGATTAAACCTCTTCACACAGAGTCTAATAATTCAACTTCCTCCACAATGCATTCATCTTGTCATAAATAAATTGAGGCATGCCATTAAGTGCTCTTACAGGAAAAAAACTTGTTTGTCCAGACTGAATCACTCACATACTCTGTAGCTCTCCAGATCTTCTACTTCTGCTTCTTTGCTCCTTTGAATGAATTCACTATCTCGGCATCTAGTCACCTATCTACTTCATCTGTTGCCTCTGCTTCTTGTCTAATGCTGCCTTTCTACCTTTGCTACTTAACTATTGTTCCTTTGTGCTCCTTTGTCTTGATGATAATTCAGGTGCTACTCCTGTCTTATCCTTTTCCATCAATGACAATATTTCCAACAAAGCCATCAACCATACCATTGTTTTCAGGGATAAAGCTTGAGAATAGAAAATGCACACCATTGGTTGATTTCATATTTTACCATCAGCTTATGGGGAGTCGTCTTTATATCACTCACTCCTTTCCTGATCTCTCATATTTCATAGGATCAGTTTCCAAATACATGCAGGAGCCACATGAGTTATACTGTAAAGATGCAAAGCACATCCTTCAATATATCAAGGGAAAATTAGTTATGGCATTAATTATGTAGCCAATTTTTCTTTGGCTCTCATTTGATTATGTTGTAGTCGCTACAACAATACCCAAAATCTCAGGTATATTCAAAGTTTCGGGTTCCCCCTCTGCTCGCCTCAAGCCATTAGGTTTTTGATCATTTTTTTTAGCTAGTTACTCTCCCCACAAAACTTGCTATGAAACCCTATTGATGTGCCCATTAACACTTCACATCTTGAATCCACACATAATGTGTTATCTGAGATACTGATCTTAATATTGCATTATGGCTTTGAAGGTTTTTCGCTTAATTGATGTGTTGAGAATATCTCGTGAATTAAAATCTTAAATTTTCTTAGTATTCATTACCAATTAGTGGAGTCACTATGTGTGGAAAAAGAAGACTTCAATTTTTCTTTCATTATGTTGACCATACTAGGGTTTGGGAGAAACCCTAAATTGGAAAAAGAGTGACCCCCTTCCTGTTTTCACCTAATTCGCATGACTCTAGGGGTGCACTCTCATCGACACCACAAGAAATCATGACGAGAGTCATTCCAGAACATATTCCCCTAGGTTCTTGACTGATCCCACACCTTTTCATGTGCATTAGGTTTTTCCATAATTATATACTCCCCTTGCATCTGTGTAGCTCTAGATGTATGTGATCGAAAGTCGAACCCTACTTTGAATTAGTCCTCACTATCTAGGATGAATGTTAGTTTTTACTCTTATTGACAAACCTCAAAACTTTATCACACATAAAAATTAGGGTTTGTGATAGTACTTGATGACAGTAACCATGCATTTCCTTAGTCCTCTTCCCCTTGAGTTCATTAAGATTCCTAAAAATGTCATCTTACTTGAATTCCCTTGAAACCCGGGAAAAATTTTATGGGCTAATATTTGCAGGTGGGCTAATATTCCATGCTTTTTCCAAAAACATATTCTCCAATTTTCATTTTTCTAAAAAATAATTTGCCCAAATTTTATAGCATAAAACTAGTTTACCTTAAAAATCTCCAATATTATATATTATATAATATAAAATGTTTCGAAATCTATTTTTTTTTTCAAAACTATCATCAAATATTTAAAAATTTGGATATTAGCGACTATTAAGATTCACCAAGGTTGATAAACATCCATCCTTAAAAATTTTTGTGCTTGAAACTCTAGATGGACATGACTAAATATCCCCACTCTTAATAACGCTTGTTCACTAGTACTTCAAGGCCATTTCTGTCTAACTGCACTCGTGCCTTTGGCATCACATAAATCACTTGTAATTCACAAATCCATTAAAGTTCCCAAATGTTTTCTTGATTTTAATTTGAGAAACTTTTGTTCTACTTGTATAATTTAGTTGCAATTTTACTATCACCTCCAAATGAAATTATTTTTGTTGTTTTAATTAGTTGTTCCATTTTATTTGCAGGGATGTACATGGCGCTGCATTTGGCACATATTAAAAGAAATGGTCATCACCATGCATCCAAAGGTCACATGTAAAGAATTGTTCAATTTAAAGCCGAGTTGTCACTATAGAACCATCCCATAATCGAAAATGCATATGATGCAAAGGGTAAAGAGTGTTGATGAGCTATGGTTAAGGGGAATTATGAGAGAAGGAACAATGCTTCTATTTTGGTTTATTTAAATGAATGTAACAATTTTGAGCTTCGGTTTTGAACATAATCCCCAAAGGGTGCTCAGATACCAGATGACCAATCGATGTAATAGTGGCATATTACAAATATATCACCAAATAAATATCAGGGAATTGTTTCCATTCGAAAAAGCATGAAGTCCCTGATTTGTGTGGTGTGATGTACATGAATCACATGAAAATATAATCGCTTGAGTTCATTTGATTTCCAATATGCCATATGGAAGCACATCAAATCAAGGGCGTCAAGAATTCAATCACATGGAACAACTTAGAAAGAACATCGTGCCAACACATATGATGACTAAAATTATTAAGGAAGCAAGAAACAAAATGTTTCAATGCTCTTAGTCAGGAATCAACGTTTCCAGAGTTGATGGAAGGCTCCTAGCCACAAAATAATGCAATCATCGCTCCTTGGGTTGCATTCACACTACCTAAGTGACATTTATTATTTGTGATGATTATGTTTGCATTACAAGGTCCCAAGTCGCAACAAATCCCTCCAACACTCTGTAAGTAGCAGGTAAGACCCACACTCCCTTTGAAAAGTGTGACTGAACGCATCTCCCACCTGTGATCACCGTATAGGTTCCAAAGTCACATTTTAGAGATTTAAGGATGAGCTGGAAAGTGTGACTTGTCTGTATTGTGACTATGCGACCTCTTCTAGTTGCTAGGTCGGAAAATCCTGCTCGAGAAAGACGATAACTTGTGCAACCCATCCTCTTTAGTGAAAGTGCAACCACTCATGATATGGATATGGATACAAAGGGATACTCTCTTCATAACCTTGTGAGGCAATAAGCTAATATATGGAGAACATATAAAGAGATGGAGTATAAACACATAAGTGTTGGAATGGTGTAAGAGTAAGGGCACAAATTACACAAATATTTCACACAATAACACAAACGTGAGCTGTTTCTCTCTATTAATCTTCAATCACTCTCAATCTTGATGAATACAATGAACCCGATGAAGGGTATTTAACCTAACCTAACATGCACACACTCACATAACTGAACTTCACCATCACTCACTTAACTAAGTCTCTAACTCACTTACAAAATTCATCTATCACATAACTCGACTAACTCAATGCTTACTTAACTGATTGTCTAACTCTGCATGCAGGAGGTAATTACATATTTTAACACTCCCCCTTAATTACGAGCGCTAAAATAAATTATAACTCATGACAACTCAAACATGCATGTTGGTCTATGTCTTAGCTAGGCTTACAACACCCGGCTTTCTTTTGTGAATTTGAAACACATATAATATTGCTAATGCCTTTGTAAATATATCAGCCAATTGATCACAAGATTTACAAGGCTTCAAGTGAACTTCTCCATTTCTCACAAGTTCCCTAATAAAATTATATCTAGTATCAATATGCTTGCTATTTTGATGAAACACACTATTCTTGGATAGTGCAATCGTTGATATGTTGTTACAATATATCTATGCTAATCCTTGTTGTTTTTTCTTGAGTCCATCTAATACTCTTCTCAACCATACTGTTTGACATGCTGCTGAAGTTGTTGCTACATATTCTGCTTCTGTTGATGATAGTGTCACAATGGGTTCCTTATTAGATGCCCATGATCTCACACCTGAAATAAGATGGAACACATACTGAAAGTTCTTTTCCTATCATCAAAACTGCCTGCAAAATCACTATATGTGTATCCAACCAAATATTTCTTTTCAATACTTGAATACATTATGCCATAATCTCTAGTTCCTGCTATGTATCTTAGATTTATTTTTCCAACACTCCAATGTGTGTCTTCGGGAGTCTCCATAAATATTGAAATAAAACTCACTCCTTTCATAATATCTGGTCGTGTAGTTATGAGATACATGAGGCTGCCAACCAATATTTTGAATAGAGTTGGATTGACATCTGATCCTTCATCATCTTTATATAACTTTGTACCTATTGCAACTAGTGTAGGTACAGGTTTGCAATTATCCACCTTGAATATTTTCAGCAAATCTCTAGTATATTAATTTTGGCAACTAAAAATTTATTTTCAGATTTCTCAACTTCAATGCCAAGAAATATTTCATGATACCAAGATCTGTCATCTCAAATCATTTCATCATGGTTGCTTTAAATTCATCTAACTCAAGATCGCCTGTTAAAATCATGTCATCAACATATAAGCAAACAATCAAAATCTTTCCATGCTAATTTACCTTTTTGTATAAGGTAGGCTCAATGTTGCTTCTGAAAAATCCATTCTTAATCATGTAAATGTCGATTATGCTATATCATGCTCTAGGTGCTTGATTTAGTCCATAGAGCGCTTTCTTCAACCTGTAAACTTTATCTTCTTTACCTTAAACTTCATAACCTGGAGGTTGCTGCACATAAATTTCTTCATCTAAAATTCCATTCAAGAAGGCTGATTTGACATCCATTTGGTGTAATTTCCACTTGTTCTGAGTTGTTGTGGCTAGAACTTCTTTTACGGTATCCAATCTGGCTACCGGAGAAAATGTTTCCCCAAAGTCTATTCCCGGTTGCTGCAAGAATCCTTTTACTACAAGTCTTGCTTTAAATCTATCAATTTCACCTTCCTCATTCAACTTTGTCTTGTGCACCCACTTCACACCAATGAGGTTTTTATTGTTCGGTAAATTAACCAAATCCCATGTATAATTATTTTCAATAGAATCAATCTCTTCATCCATGGATTGCACCAAATTTTCATCTCTGATTGATTCTTTGAACGAAAAATATTGGAATGCCAACAATGCAAAATTTGAACTAACATCGAAATCATCATCAATATCTTTTAGAATTCTCATATTTTTCTTACCATTGCTTGACTAATTACCTAATTGGCTTCTTGGAAAATTCTGGTCTATTGGGCCTCGTATATGCCCATGTTTTCATCATGAAATATCATGGTTTATACCCTAAAACCCTAGGTTGTTAGCCCATTCTGTACCCTAATTCCATCACTCACTACGAAATACTCTCTATGGTTGATTATCATCAATTTTATTTACTTATCTATGATTAAATATGATTATGTCATGTTTGACCGATGATGCTTTTGTTGAAGTACATTTATCACAATGTTCCATCGCTGAAATCACTCACAAGCCAGTTAAGGATGAGATCCCTAATTTAGGGCTTTGGCACTTTCAACGTGCTTCGAGGAAAACCAAGGGAGGTTATGGTCCAAAAGAATGTTTTAATACCTTACCATTCATTTTATTGCACCCAAGTTGCACATGTGTGTCCCTAGGAGTTGATTATTAAATTTGCTCAAAATGTGTTAAGTTTCCAAACTGCCATGTTTGAACTTGATGTGTGTGCATATGGAGGTGAATCTATAAAATATAATAAAATGGGTTTGTTAAAAATATAACCAATTATGTATATCCAAAACATTTTCTCAATATTTGAATTTTTATAAAATTTATACGCGGGTCTTGGAGGCAGTTTTGTAAAAAATAATTGTTTTTTCAGAGCTCTAGAACATTGTAAAAAAAGCCAAACAGCCAACTTTGGGCATGATTTCCAAGGATCTGGATTTGAATGAGACAACTCCAAGAGATTTTTTTGTTTGAAACATAACAAATTAGTCTCCCTCCAAACAATTTTCCAAAATTCCCCATGGTTAGGAAGATATACCAATATATTTGATGTCAGTTTGTTAAAATTGTTCAATTTCCAGAATTGAGAAAAATGAATAATTCGCCTTCTGAATCTTATAAATGGCTCATCCATGGTTTGTGTGGTAAGCTACGGAATTTTTTGAAGGAGGAGGATGAAAAGGTGTGAACATGAGACAAAATATTGAAGGAATGTATGTAAGTGAACTTATGATTTGAATCTTAATACAATTTGAATTTGCCATGAATTCCTTGTAAATGTTATGGTTTTTTTTTAATATTTAGACATTGATTTAGTTTATACTTTCTCCAGGAGTGGCAAGGATCCACCATCACCTCAAAGCAAGTTTTGTAATCATAGGATATAGGTAGTGTGTTTGATTTAGATCTAGGTGCATGGATTTTATTTTGAAAGAAATTGTTAATTAGATCTCACAATTTTGATTATGTACTTAAGATTGTAATTCGTTTATTTTCTTAAAATTAAATAGACATGTCATTTTCAACTCATTGAAAGCTAATGAATAGGGTTGATCAATGATTTTATTGCATGAATAGCCCCTTTGTTACAAGTTTACGATTGAAAAATTTAAAGGTCCTTCTTAATTGGATAAACAAGAGATCAATAACTCCATTTGTTTTAAATATGAATTGAAATCTATTATGTACCTTATTTTTTTCTTGTAACATTGTGTTTTGGCAACCAAGTATTTTAAAGCAATGTAATGAGACCATTAATTCATTGTTTGAAGTTGTAGTTTAGTTTGAAATTCATTATTATTGTAGTTAGTTATTAGTAGAACCATTCACCAATGTGCTCATGTTTGAATGATTTCTTGAGTTTGATTAAAGAAGTTTAAGGATAGGATAGTTTCTTATTTTGTAGTCTCTTAGATCTCAAGCATGTCAATTAAAATCTTGGTTTACTTAGTTTCTTTTGAAGCAATTGCAAAGTGGTGACAGAGGTTAGTTTGAATGCTTATTTGATTTGTTTTATGCATCCCAGGAATTAGATTAGTTGAAGTCTTGTTTGTTCATTGTCTTAGTTTAAGATCATTTGAATGAGAGTGAATTTTATTGGGATTAATATTTAGCATAAGTTTGGTATCATTTTAAATTAATCTTGATTGGTTTAAGATTCTTGTATTTATATTAAATAGATATTAGTATTTAGATTGAGATTTTCATTTAGATTAAAATCATTTCAATGGTAATTTGTATTGCTTGGTTTATGATTAATTAGAGTTAGTTTCGTTTGCACAATGATTAGAATTTCTTATTTGTTTAAGAATATTTTCCTTAATTAATTAGCTTCACTTAGAAATAACAATTTTGTACTTAAACAACAAGTTGATTCCTACTGTAGTCTAGGTTATATGCTCCGAACCTGCGTTCCCTGCACTTGTACCTCGAATCTTATGAGCCCTGGATTGATAATTTAATGTTGGAAATTATAGCAATATGTTTCCCCAAAATTTTTGGCGCCATTTCCGGGGAGGTGCTAAAGGGATCAGAGCCTAGTTTCTTTCACAAGTTTTTTTTGTGCGTGTGATCTTAGTTGCAGGGCAATCAGAGGGCAGAGAGTGTATGGTAAGACGTGAGTGAAGAGTCACACATCCACTATTATGGGGTTTCTCCAAAGTTTGGTTGCCCAATCAAGCAATTTTGGTGAGTTTTTATTGCAACTAGTAGTCTTTAATTCATTTGGATTAAAAATTCAAGTTGTTTAAAGATAAACCATTTTTGGGGTGTTGTAAGAACCCCTTATTTTGTACTAATCTTGTTGTGAGCAGGAGAAATTCAAGAATGATCTAGAGCTTGAAGAATTTCCATCGAGGTCCTTTCTCAAATCTTAGCTGTAGCTGGGGTATCTTCTTCTCAAGAAGAATTCATCCTGACTGCATTCAAGAAATTATTTGTCTCTCCACAACCGGAACATGATTTTGAAATATCCCTTGAGTCCTCTTGCCTATCTACCAAGGAGATCGATGAGCCATGTACCAAATCTGATTGGGAGCATCTAGCTGAACTTGAGATCAAGGAACTTTCACCATGCCCAACGACAAGCCTTGTGTGCATTCCAGAGACAAATTACCTAAGTTTTCTTAGCATGACCAAGGAGGACATTCAGAGCTGTCCAAAAGAAGAAACGAGCCATTACCACCAGGATTATATCGAGGATTGGTTCCAGATCATAATCCAACCAAAGTACCGCTCTCATCTTTAAATACTCTTGGTATCATATCAATCGAAGCAACTGGTTTCTCATACTCTAGTATGTGTTGAAGTTTATTCTTTCAAACTGAGTGTGAGTATATTTAGCATATTGTTACGAACATGGTTGCATTGGATGTACTCCTACACTTAAGGAGACATTCCTCTCTCTAGGTTAGGGTAGGGTAGAAATGAATAAAATTGTTGTTACAACATCATTCTTGAAATTTCAATTCCTAAGGCATAACCATTGAAATTTTTGTCATTATGCACTCTTGTGGTAACACTTGTCAAAAGAAATTGACTCTTAATGCCTCATATTTTATAAAGTGACTCTGATTATTGGCCAATATTATTCATTGGGTCAGTTAGGGGAATTGTTATTGTTATACTTTCCATTCATAAGCTTAACATACTATCATCCAAGAAAATTTTTCAAGTTTCTCTTTGAACGTATTGATGAAAAGCCTCCTATGGTAGCCCACTCCTATAAAACCATCATGAGCTCTCATAAGAACCCTAGCATGACCTATTAGAGGAATCTTTTGGTCATTATCTGAGTTATTTTCTATTATTGAGTGTTTAGGGTAGAAGGATCAACCAATAAATATTAGTAATTAAAAACTTTAACACCATTCGACCCTCTTAAGGAGTAGATCCGTCTCTCCACTTATTAAGTAACCTCTAAGGTTAATCATAGTTTGAGTCTACAAAAATAATTAGGGGAGGATAGGATGTCTCGTAATGAGCCGACCTACCACGATCATGAGACCTAACATGCATGACATTACTACTCTTGGTCACCAAGACAGAGTGATGGCTTTCAACCCCAAAAGCTGGAAGATAGGAGGTCTCATGACGAGCCAGCCTATTCATCCATGCTGCTTCTTATGAGTGGCACTGCCATCATTTGGTTACCAAGCTAGGACAGTGGCCTTTATCAAAAAGTAAAATAAGATAACTCTGAATCTATATCTAGTAAGTGGGACACAGAAATTTTGTTAGGTTAAAAGGCATGTCCGTGGAGGCTATAAACGCCTGCTGGCAGCACAGGCATGCCTGTGGTATTGAAGTTAATTTTACACTATGATTTACTTAGTTGTTTTTTCCTTTACCTGAACTCATTATCATATCTCTCTGAGAATGGCTTTAATATCCTTCAGTAGTGTGCTTTGGAGTTATGTCTTTCAGAAATAATTTGGTTTGTATGGATGTGAGACCCTTAGTGCAGGTGATTCACTTTTCTTGAATAAGAGAAGCTGTAACTATATGCTTGGGTAATGGTAAGACAATCATCCTTTGAAGGTATCATTTTGTAATATTTATTTTTCCCTACTTTCAATCCATTTTAAGGCCTTTATTTCTAAATAAAGTCACTTTTACTTGTACTAATGAGGCTATTGAAAGTGAAGACTTGCTACTTTGGATTACTATTGAGATGCGTTGTGGAAAATTTTATGGTTAATCATTTTATGATGACATTATCTCTATAGTAACAACATTGTTAAGCATTCCTTTAGTAGCCCTAGCATTGGTTGCTCTTTTGGAATAATAAAAATCAGTCTTAACGTCGTCAGATCCCTGATCACTACTTTTCTTATCTTATTGTTGCAAAGGAAGATGACATCCGATGAAACTTACTTACATGCTCTCACAATTCACCCTATGATTTAAGTCAATGAAACATGACTTTAATATAGAAACCCTAGCCCTTCGGTCTTTGGTCTTTGTCAGAGGTTTTTATTGCATGAGGACATGCAAGATGATAGGCATGGGGGGGAGATGTGTTAGGAAAAACTGATGAGAATTGTCATGTTTTATTCATATTTTCACCCTATGCTTACTCATGGTTTTCATTATCATTGTTGGGCTAGTATCTTAAACTTGGAGCATGATCTGGTAATTGTTCATTATTTAAACTATTTCCTTTATTTCGATAGGATTTGCATGAAAATAATATTATTGATGATGGTGCTTATGTTATTTCAGGAAACCATATGAAAAATACACATGCATCGACATTTTCGGGATAATGTGGATATTGAGACCTTTTTCCTTCTTTAGCAGATCATATCAGCAGTCACATCATCTCGAGCCATTCCATCATTTACTTCATCTTGCAGCACCAAGGACATCAACAAGAAGGGTAAAGATTGAGGTAGAGGTGTCTTGAGATTCTTTAATTGATTAGAGATTTAAGAAAGCTTTGATGATTAACCACCACAAATTTTATATATCTGGTTTTCCATATACCCTCTATTTACATGCTAATCTAGGTCATAATCATATTGGTTCATGTAAACAAAAGTAGTAACTATAATTCCTTCCCCTCCTATATTCACACATATTGTCAGTTGAATCCAATAGAGGATGAATTCATTGCTGCCTTTCATGAAGGAACCATCCATAAGCATTGGCCCCACGAAAATAGAGCATGCAAGCACATGTCTTCCCATTTCCATCACCACCTCATCTCATCTACCATTTCCATTGTCACCTATAATTCTATTTATCATTTTCCCCCTACCATATCTATTGTTTCTCCTTGATTTTTATCGCTCTTAAAATCAAATCTATGACAATCAAATATCTATGCAGTGTTGCTCCACAAGAACTAACCCTACCTAAAGCTATGATGACATAGAAACCTAGATATGAATAAATTCTTTGTTTGCATGAGGACATGCAAAACCTCAGGAATGGGGGGAATTTGGGCCTTGTATATGCCCATGTTTTCATCATGAAATATCACTGTTTATACCCTAGAACCATAGGTTTTTAGCCCACTCCCTACCCTAATTCCATCACTCGCTGCCAAATACTCTCTATGGTTGATTATCATCAATTTTCTTTACTTCTCTATGATTAAAGATCATTATGTCATGTTTTAATGATGATGGTTTTGTTGAAGTACATTTATCAGAGGGTTCCATCATTGAAATCACTCACAAGCCAGTTAAGGATGAGATGCCTAATTTAGGGCTTTGGCACTTTCGACGTGCTTTCGAGGAAAAACAAGGGAGGTTATGGTCCAAAATAATGTTTTAATACCTTCCCATGCATTTTATTGCACCCAGGTCGCACATGTGGGTCCCTAGGAGTTGATTAATAAATCTGCTCAAAATGTGTGAAGTTTCCAAACGGCCATGTTTGACCTCGATGCGTGTGCATATAGAGGTGAATATATAAAATATAATCAAATGGGTTTTCTAAAAATGTAACCAATTATGTATATCCAAAATGGTTTCTCAGGATTGAAATTTTTCTAAAAGTTATACGTGGGTCTTGGAGGCAGTTTTGTAAAAAAGCACTATTTTTTCAGAGTTCTAGAACATTGTAAAAAAATCCAAACAGCCAACTTCGGGAATGATTTCCGAGGATATAGATTTGAATAAGACAAATACAAGAGAGGTTTTTGTTGGAAAAATAAAAATTTAGTCTCCCCCCTAAAATTTCTCCAAAACTCCCCATGGTTAGGAAGATATACTAATATATTTGAGGTCAGTTTGTTAAAATTGTTCAATTTTCCAGAATTGAGGAAAATGAATAATTCACCTTGTGAATCTTATAAATGGCTCAGCCATGGTTTGTGTGGTAAGCTGGGAAATTTTTTGAAGGAGGAGGATGAAAAGGTGTGAACATGAGACAAAATATTGAAGGAATGTATGTAAGTGAACTTATGATTTGAATCTTAATACAATTTGACTTTGCCATAAATTCTTTGTAAATGTTAATTTTTTTTTTTTTTAATATTTAGACATTTATTTAATTTAGACTTGCTTCAGGAGTGGCAAGGATCCAGCATCGTCTGGAAGCAAGCTTTGCAAACATCATGGGATAGAGGTAGCATGTTTGATTTAGATCTAGGTGCATGGATTTTATTTTGAAAGCAATTGTTAATTAGATCTCATAATTTTGATTATGTACTTAAGACTGTAATTCATTTGTTTTCTTAAAATTAAATAGACATATCATTTTCAACTCATTGCAAGCTAATGAATGGCGTTGATCAATTATTTTATTGCATGAATAGCCCCTTTGTTATAGGTTTACAATTGAAATATTTAAAGGTGCTTCTTAATTGGATAAACAAGAGATCGATAAATCCATTTGTTTTAAATATGAATTGAAATATATTATGTACCTTATTTATTTTCTTGTAGCATTGCGTTTTGGCAACCAAGTATTTGAAAGCAATGAAATGAGACCATTAAATCATTGTTTGACGTTGTAGTTTAGTTTGAAATTCATTATGATTTTAAATTCGCCAATGTGTTCATGTTTGAATGATTTCTTGAGTTTTATTAAAGAAGTTTAAGGATATGATTGTGTCTTATTTTTTAGTCTCTTAGATTTGAAGCATTTCAATTAAAATCTTGGTTTACTTAGTTTCTTTTGAAGCAATTGCAAAGGGGTGACAGAGGTTAGTTTGAATGCTTATTTGATTTGTTTTATGCATCCTAAGAATTAGATTATTTGAAGTCTTGTTTATTCATTGCCTGAGTTTAAGATCATTTGAATGAGAATGAATTTTATTGGGATTAAGATCTAGCATAAGTTTGGTATCATTTTAAATTAATCCTGATTGGTTTAAGATTCTTGTATTTAGATTAAATAGATCTTAGTATTTAGATTGAGATTTTCATTTAGATTAAAATCATTTCAATGGTAATTTGTATTTCTTGGTTTATGATTAATTAGAGTTAGTTTCATTTGCACATTGATTAGAATTTCTTATTTGTTTAAGCATGTTTTCCTCAATTGATTAGCTTCAATTAGAAATAACAATTTTGTACTTAAACAACAAGTTGATTCCTATTGTAGTCTAGGTTATATGATCTTATCCTGTGTTCCCTACGCTTGTACCTCGAAGCTTGCGAGCCCTGGATTGATAATTTAACGTTGGAAATTATAAAAATATATTTTCCCAACATCCAGGTTGCTCTGAAAATCTTGGAGTCCTTACCAGTCTGACTTTGTTTAGTGTCTCCTCTTTTGATTCTTGTTGCTCCTTTTCTGCTACATCATCCTCCTCCATTAATGGTGCTTGAGCATCTATATGTTTGTCTACAGTCCTATTCCATGAAACTTGTTCTTTGAACACAACATCTCTACTAATGATTGTCTTCCTGGTGAAGGGTTATACAATTTGTAAGCTTTTTACTGCTCACTATAACAAGTAAATATGAATTTATCACTTTGATCATCTAATTTTCCTCTTATCTGCTTTGGCACACGTGCATAGGCTACACACCCAAAAATTCCGAAATGAGATACACTGCATGACATACATGACCATGCTTCTTCTGGAACTATGTTCATCACACTCTTTGTAGGAGATCTATTTATCACCGTAAACAACACATGCAAATCTGCCCAATACTGATTAGACAAGTGTCTTTCTTTCAACATGATCCTTGCCATGTTCATGATCATTCTATTCTTTCTCTTTGCTACACCATTATGTTGCGGTGTGTATCTGGTCGTAAACTGTCTTCTAATTCCATGTTGTTTTTAGTACTCATGGAATGCCTTCGAATCATATTATCCACCACGATCTGATCTCAATACATTGATCTGTCGATCTCTATGGTTCTCTACTAAGGCTTTGAACTCTTTGAACTTTCCTAAAGTTTCAGAGTTCTTCTTCAAGAAGTAAACCCAAGTCTTTATGTTATAGTCATCAATAAAAGTTATGAAGTAACAAATTCCACCAATCGACTGTGTCCTCATAGGTCCACACAAGTTTGTATGCACCAAACTCAAGTGGTTTCTTTCTCTATATGAAACTCCCTTCGGAAAAATTTCATGGTGTTTCTTTCCCAAGATGCAACACTCAAAAAGTACATGTAGGTTCTTTGATGGGAAGTAATCCTCTGACCATCTATTTTTATTGCAACAATCTTAAACCAGAAAAATGAAAGTGTCCAAGCAGAAAGTGTCATAACCAGTAATCATTAGAAAATGTAGCTGTAAAACAACTAACGTGATCATTGTAGTTCACAATAGAGAAAACAATCTGTTTCTCATCATTTGCACCTTTTCTATCAGTTGCTTGCTTGGGGATTTTTCATAAATAACACACTCTTGCCCCTGAAAGATAACTCTATATCATTTCTGCGTCAATTCACCAACACTAATCAAATTATGTTTAAGACCAAGAACGTAATATACCTCTCATATTTTCTTTGGCACCCCCTGATTGGTCACAATGTTGACCACTCCTTTACCATCTACATCCACAGTCTTATCAGTCCCCAAATTTACCTCTATCTTCAGAGATTGATCCAAATTTTCAACCAAATTCTTGTTTCCTGTCATATGTTTACTGCAACCACTATCTAATATCCACACCTTATCAGACGGTTCATGCATTTTGTTGCATGCTAGGAACATGGAATTAGTATTCTCTGTACTAACGTTAACTCTTTGGTTTCCTTGATCAGCTAGCTTCTTCCAGCAATCACGAGCATAGTGATCAGATTTATTGCAATAATAACATCTCACCTTTCATTTGTCAGATCTCTAATTATTTTTGAAGCTTCTCCTTCTGTTGTTGTTGCTTACCCTTTCATATTCATTCTCTTCTCAGCCATCTCTATGACCACTATATCTTCCACCTCGACCTCTGCCTCTAAATCGACCTCTTCCTCGACCTCTTGAAATAGAAACTTGATTTTTGAAAGTAATTTCTAAAGTGGAATCCTTATTTCTATCTATCGCTACCTCATGCGATAGAAATGATCCCATCAACTCATCAACTGCTAGTTTTTCCAAATATTTTTCTTCTTCTATGGGTGCTACCACAACATCAAACTTGGCAGACAAAGATCTAAGGACCTTCTCAATAACTATTCTATTTTTAGTTTATTCACCATAGATTTTTAATTGATTGATGATAGACATGACCCTATTCATGAAGGAATCGATGTCCTCTATCTCCTTCATCCGTAGAATTTCGAAATCTCTCATAGTATTCTGCAATTTAATAATATTTACTTTTTCCATACCTTGATTGCTTGTCGCCAACGTTTCCCGTGCCTCCTTTGCTGAAGATGTGATCATTATCTTCTAGAACACTGCTCAATCCACTCCCTACTGGATAAGAAGCAATGCTTGTGCATTATTCCTCTTGTCTTTCTTCCATTGTTCCCTCTTTGCATTACTGAGGGCTCATTCTTCTACATCATCCTGAGGTTCTTCAAACCCAAACTTGACATGATCCCAAACATCATGCGCTTTTAACGAAGTCTCCTTCTTAATGGCCCAAACATCATAATCCTTCCCTGTGAAAGAAAGAAATTGTGATTAAAAGCTGCTTGTTTCCATATTTCTTCTGAAAAAATTCTCTTATGATAAAACCCTAAATTTCTTATTTTGTATGTGCTTTGCAAAGCTCAACAAACTACCTTATAATAAAACCTTAGTTTTTTTTATATAAAGTTCTTTATACAAAAAATATTTATATAAAAGAAAAATCTTATGCAATAAACCCTTTTTAAAAAGAACTTATTATAATCTCCACTTATAACACCTTTTTCAAAATTCCCTTTCAAAATTCCTCTTTAAAAAAAATCACCTTTGAAGACTCACGTGCATGTATGAAAACCCTTTTCAAAGGTGTTTTACAAAAACTCGTATAAAATTTTAATATGGATTCTTAATTTTTCTTTTAAATTTTAATATGAAAGCTTTGCTTTTGTTGACTTTGAAGTCACTAACGCGTTCTTGTTCTCTTAGGTATGCATTCTAACAAATTTCTTGAGTTATGGTCCCACGTTAGTCTTGTAATGCACAGAAAAATCAAAACTCCCCACGTGCTTCGAAAACACGATAAGTTTTTCACTTGTAACGCTTAGTGCACCAGCGTTATAACACTGTATATATAACTATTAGATGTGTTATAGTGTAAATAAGTGGAAAAAAAAAATTGCTAATCCGTCTTTTCGTGGTTTTTTTAACCTCACTTTGATACCATTTTTTTGGAATGGACAAAGAGTGAATGGACAAAGAGTAAAAGTAAAAATTACAAAAATATTTCACACAATAACACAAACGCAAGTTGTTTCTCTCTATTAATCTTCACTCACTCTTAATCTTGTTGAATACAATGAACCTAGTGAAAGGTATTTAACCTAAAGTGACATGCACTCACTCACATAATTGAACTTGACCATCACTCACTTAACTAACTCTCTAACTCACTTAACAAATTCATCTATCACATAACTCGACTAACTCAATGCTTACTTAACTGATTGTCTAACTCTACATTGTTGAGGTAATTACATATTTTAACAATAAGGACACCATTTTAAAAGAGTTGTTGCAATATAATTTTTTATGGGTCGAATTAAAGAAGATACAAGACTGCTTCCTTTCACACATTACGTTCTTTCAACCTGTAGACTCTCAATGCTCATGACAAAGGTTGAATCATATGCCACACAAGGCCAAGTCTCTATCTACGGCACATAGCGCACTATCACAACTCAAAGCCTAAAACCTTTTTTCTTAGAACTTGTGCCATGCGAATGCAACATACTCTCAATCAATGGAAATACAATTGGTATCTCTCGCAAATGCATTTCAATCTCATAATACACAGAGCGGCTTTACCTATAGAGTCAAACTGGAAAAGTAAGGAGTTTTGGCATTCGTCAAGGGTTCGCTTTGGTTCACTTGGTAATGTCACTAGTATGAGGCTATACTGATAAAAAATGACCAGCAGATCTACCTCTTGGGCATTTATCATGTGCGAGTTGTTATATGGAATTGGTGCTCTACAACAACATGTGATCTTTAACTCCCAAGTTTGCCTCATATTGTGAATCTTCCTCACTTTCCGCAAACAATGAATTCTATTCCTTGTCCTCACATATTTTGACTTTGCAAATGCAAAGAGATCACAAGAAGTTAAATGTGTTGAATCAACGATGAAGATGCAGGCCATATAACATTAAACAGTTTTTCCCATGCAACAATAAAACACAAAGTTCGTATAATGGGTGCGCTGGTTATTTATTAAGTTTGGATTTGTATAGAGTGAATTACATGTGAAGGGATACGTGTATGACAATATACTCATGCACAATAATGACGTCGTAAATATTGGAAAAGCTGTATATCAGCTATGTGAGATGAGATGGCAATTGGAATATTCCCTAAAGGATTGGAATTGCGGGATGCTTTCTTGGTGCAGGTTGAGTACACTATCTAGATCATTGATAGCTGTGAATGGTTAGTTCGGCACCAAAGTAACCTTTGGACAAAATATGATGCGTCATTTTATTAAATTCCTAGGTCCTCCCATAAGATGTTATGTTAGAACCTAACAAGGACATCATCAAGTCTAATAAACATTATTATTTTATTCATTTCTAAATTATCATATTGAAAAATTACTATTTTGTCTTTAATGAAAAAATATTGAAGTGAGGAAAAGAACAAAAGAAGGAAATCCAACATCCCTTTGGAAGTTTAAGGAAGCCCGGGAAGACCCTGCAAGGCCGCTCACCCTAACAATACCATGACACAACAAAGGACTATCCAGGGGTCCTAAATTGATTTCTTCTCTTCATAATTATTATTTTTTTAACATTTATAGTATTTCTCTTTTATTACAAATAGGTATAAATATTGTAATTTTCTTGTAGGGTGAAGAAGGACGAGAATGCCAATCTATGTACACAGATGTTTCAATGAGGTCAAAACTGGACCCACTCAGGTTCCTAAAATTTGGTGGCAATGTTAGGAAAAAAATGACAAAAGATGATTGGATGCAATCGAGGCACAATAGCAAGAAGTTCAACCGTTCATGCAAGTCTCCAAGGTTTTCACAACAATGTTGGAAACAAGAACCAACCCTAAGTTCTCTAAAAAATTCTCTTTTATCCTCACGTCCTCTCTACTATTTGTATTTGAATGTTCTCATCATGGTTTCAACAATTACGTTGAAATCAATTCAACTTGTACTAAGCAATAGGAATGAGGGACCAATGAAGAAGTCCAAGAGTTATGAGGGCAGGTCAACAGTCATGGTAGATGAACGATTATTTGATCTCTATCAATGTTCTCTCATGCCTCATTGTGATGGTACTTTAGCACTTGAGTTGAGGCTAGGATTAGATAGATGATTTGTGTTTGAGAGCTAGGAACACTGTTACCGATGAAATAGGTAACCGCATTGTTACTTACTTTTTTTTGGTAGCATAAAAAGCACCCGATTTTGAAAAGTGGTGATGCAGAATCACTTTTTTTTTTATTTTTTTTTATCATATTTGGTTGCATTGATCTTGTTTTAAAATGTTAGTGATTTTCATGCTAATTTTGAAACGTATTGATGCAGCATCTACTTTTTTTTTTTAGAGCGGTGATTTTCATGCTAGTTTTGAAACGTATTGATGGAGCATCAACCTTTTTTTTTAGAGTGGTGATTTCATGTTGGTAATAAAACACAAAACTTAAATAAAAATATATATATAAAAACAATAAAAATGTAAAAAAAAAAAAAAAAATTAACTCATAAAAATAAAAAAATTAAACAAAAATAAATAAATAAAACAAAAATATTCGAAAATTATATCAAAAGAAATGACAAAATTTGAAAAAAAAACACATAATTTAAAGAAAAAAAAAAAACAAAAATTAACCAAAATTTTTTAAAAAAAAAACATCAAAAACATTTTTTTCTAAGTTATTAAAAAAAACCATATAATTAAAAAAATATTTAAATAGAAAATTTCATCATTTAAATTACAAAATTAAAATTTAGATAAAAAAAATAAAATACAAAAAAGAAAAAATTAAATTTAAAAATTTAAATTAAAAAAATAATAATAAGAAAAAAAAATACAAAATTTAAAATTAAAAAGAAAAGAAAAAATTAAAAAAATAATTTAAAATTGAAAAAAAAAAAAATTAATTAAAATAAAAAAAACTATCATTAAAAAACAAAAAAAATGAAAAAAACCACGTGCAAATAATTAAAAAACAAATATCCATAAATTTACTGTTTTTTTTTTAAAATGAAACCATTTATAAATTTTAAAAATTAAAAACTAAATAAACTAAAAGTAAAAAAAAAAAAAATTAAATTAAATTAAAATTTAATAAATTTAATAAATAAATTTTAAATTTTAAAAAATAATTAATCTAAAATATTAAATTTAAAAAAAAATAAATAAATAAATAAAGAAAACAAATTAAATTTAAAATAAAAAAATTTGAATTAAAAAAAATAATTTTAAATTTTTTGAATTCAAAAAAAAAAAAATCATATTAAAAATATATATATATTAAAAATTTAAAAAAAAAATAACAAAAAAAAAAAAGATTTTTTTGATCGTGGTGGCGCCGCCAATCGGCCTCCCGCCCAGGTGGCGGCGGAGGCCAGCGGTTGGGCGAGCGGGCGATTCCGAGAATCGGCCTCCCGCGGCAAGAGACCGATTCCGGGAATCGCCTTCCAGCGGCAGGAGGTCGATTCCAGGAATCGCCCTGAGGCCGATTCCAGGAATCACCCTCCGCCGCGGGAGGCCGATTCCGGGAATCGCCCTCCCGTGGCGGGAGGCCGATTCCGGGAATCACCCTAAGGCCGATTCTGGGAATCACCCTCTCGCGGCGGGAGGGCAATTGTTAGAATCGGCCTCCTATGGTGGGAGGGCGATTCCCAGAATCAGCGTCTCGCGGCGGGAGGACGATTACTGGAATCGGCCTCAAGATGATTCCTAGAATCGGCCTCCCGCCGCGGGAGGGCGATTCCCGGAATCGGCCTCAGGGTGATTCCCGGAATCGGCCTCCCGCTCCCATGGTGGGAGGGCGATTCCCAGGATCGGCGTCTCGCGACGGGAGGGCGATTACTGGAATCGGCCTCAGGACGATTCCCAGAATCGGCCTTCCGCCGCGGGAGGGCAATTCCCAGAATCGGCCTCAGGGTAATTCCCGGAATCGGCCTCCCGCCGCGGGAGGGCGATTCCCGGAATCATCCTCCCGTCGCGGAAGGCCGACTCTCGGAATCGGCCTCCCGCCGCGGGAGGGCGATTCCCGGAATCGGCCTCCCGCCGCAGAACGCTGACTCAGAATCGGCCTCCCGCCCAACCGCTGGCCTCCGCCACCACCTGGGCGGGAGGCCGATTGGCGGCGCCACCACGATCAAAAAATTCTTTTTTTTTTTTTTTTTAAATTTTTAATAAAAAAAAATTAATTTGATTTTTTTTATTTTTTTTTTAATTCAAAAAAATTAAAATTATATTTTTTTAATTTAATTTTTATATTTGAAATTTAATTTGTTTTAATTTTTTTTTGTTTTTTTTTTTTCTAATTTTATTCAATTTTTTTTTGTTTTTTTTTTTTTTTCTAAATTTTGTTAATAATTTTTATTAAATTTTGTAGTTTTTTTTTTAATTTAATTGATTTTTTTTTTAATATTTTAATATTTTTTATTATTATTAAATTTTATGTTTAGTTTTTTCTTTTAATTTTTAAAAATTTAGTAAATTTTGTGTTTTTTTTTAATTTTTTTATTATTTTTTTTTTAATTACATAAAATTTTTATATTTTTATATTTCAATTAAAATTGTGTATTTAAAATTAGATTTTTTTTTTTATTTTAATTAAACTTAATATTTTCAAATTAATTTGTTTTTTATTTTATTTTTTATTTAATATATATTTTTTAATTTAATTTTTTCTATTCTTCAATTTTAATTGATTTTTAAAGTTTTTTAAATTTTTATTTTAACAATGTTTTTTATTCTCTTTATATTTAAAATTTATTTTTTATTTCAAAATTTATTTGTTTATTCATTTATTTATTAAAATTTAATATTTTTTTTAAAATTTAATTTTAATATTAACATTTTTTTTTAAATTTAATAAAATGTAATATATATATTTTTAATTTAAGTTCGTATATATATATATATATATATATATATATATATATATATATATATATGATTTAAATTTAATTTATTTTTTAAAATCTATTTGTTTTTTTAATATATATTTTTTTTAAATTTAATATTTTTATTGTATTTTTTTTTTTTAAATTAATTTTTCATTTTTTTACTTTTAATTTCAATAATTTTTTTTTTTTTTTTAATTTTTATTTGAAAGTTTTAAATTTATTAAAATTTAATATATTTTTTTAAATTTAATTTTTTTTTTTAATTTTTGTTTTCTTTTTTAATTTAATAAACATTTTATTTTTCTTTTTTAAATTTAATTTCTATATTTTATTTTTTATAATTTTTTTTTTTTAAACTTTTTTTTAATTTAATATTTTTATTTTGTTTTTATTTTATTTTTTTATTTATATATATTTTGAAATTTTAATCTTTAATTTTTTATTTATTTATTTATTTTTTATTTATTTTTATTTTCTGAAATTTTAGGTTTTTTTTTTAATGTTTGAATTAAAATTTTATTTTGTTTTTATTTTTTATTTTTTATTCCTATATATTTTGAAATTTTAAGCTTTAAAATGGTTTTATTTTTTAAATTTATTTTTTTCTTAAATTTTAGATTTTTTTTAATGTTTGAATTTTAAAAATTAAAAAATGTTATTTCTATTTTTAAAAATGTCAAAAATATGACACAATTTTATTTTTTTTGTTATTCCAGCATCAACTGGTTTTGTTTTGAGGGTGTTTTTTCAATCCTTTTTTCAAGAAAAAATTTTGTTTTTAGCATAATTTTATAAAATGTTGAAATTTGACCTTCAAAAAAAACCAAGTGCATTCTGGAATACACTTTTTTTGTTTTTGGGGTGTTTTTTCATGTTTTTTGAGTCCTTTTGGGCTAGAGTTCCCGTTTTGAGGTCAAGTTACCTATTTCATCAGTAACAGTGTTTAGGGGAAATCAACTCTCGGAAGCTAGTAGATTGAGTTGTAGTGAGGATAGGGTTTTGCATTGAGAAATGATATGAGCAACCCATTTTCCATTGTTGAGTTTGGACAAGTTGTAAGATATGTACTTGAAGTTGCAACAACATCAATAATATGTTCATCATGTTTGGCACCAATTTCCATGCTTACTCATGGTGGTTGTATTGGTTGTCTAATATTTTCATTGTATTTGTGTGTGTGCTTTCATATACGAAATATGTTATGTACTAGTTCGCAGTTGTTGCATGTATGTTTTTCATTTGAAACCACATTTACCTATTTCTCGCCATGTCGGTGATCTATTATGAACTATTTTTCAATTAAATTCTCGCATGTTCTTGTTCATGTATGTCTGATTGGGTTTTGGCTCATTGATCCCTCTCATGGCATACCCCTTCTTGTTGTTATTGAGAATTGTTTGTACCTATGTCGGTAGTTTTTCAATATTGGGCTGATTTTGTTACACTGCCTGGGAATTTTTCTCTTGTCGCCACTCTAACACCTTCTCATTTGATAGTTAAGAGTGGAAAATTTCATGGTGGAAGTTGGGCCCAAATAGCGGATGGGGTTCCTATCCTAAACAGTGTGAGGTATAATTTGGATTTCACACCAAGGAGATCCCCCTAGTTGTAGGTGGTACATTCCAACCCATAAAAAAAAATTGCGCTAGAAGGAGGACCAAATGACAAGATGAGACCATGGAGCCTGCAGTTTAGTCTCATATCTAGAAATGGCTTAGTCCCAATTCTCTATCCCTGGTTTTTTTTTTTTTTGAAAACATTAACCTTTCGGTCCCCAATGTTGAAATTGACAACAAGAAATACTGAAAATGGAATCAACAGAGGCCTCTAATTTAGTTTTCCCTTAATTAAATTAGAAGTAAATTCTAATTCCACATCACATGACAGCTTGTAAGTGTTAAATCAGTCAGGAAGAGTTAGTTAGTTGAGTCAATTCAAGTTGAGGGTTAAGCTGGAGGCATGTAGAGGTCACTCTATGTTTTAGGGGTTCCATTTGCAATTTATTTTGAGTTATAATTAGTTAACTCAATTATTTGAGTTAGAATCAGTTTAACTAGTTCTAGCCGGTGGATGAGCTAGTGAGAGGTCTAATGAATTAAATATTATTTAATTCACATGCAACGATAAATCATATAACTGATAATTCACTATAAATAGTTGTTTCATGTAATTTCTAAATAAGGCCCAATTGAGATTGGACTTAAAGGGTAGATAAATATCATTTGTATAATTAGAAAATTGTACACATCATTCATGAGGTCATCTAAATGTATTGGATGCATTGTGCAATATATTGATGTGAATTTCGTATTTAATAGGGGCTCAATTAGCCCAGGAATGCGTGAGCAAGGCTAGTTAGGCAGATGAAAACAAGTGGTTAAATATTGGACAAAACTTGCTTAGATCATGGCAGGATCAAAGTGAGATAGTCAGCAGAGTGCAGAAGTTTATCAGGAAGAGAAATAACATTGTATTGGTTTATGTTCTTGACATTATGTAATATACACATAGAGGGGATTATAGCTGCGGTTTTCCCAGATACACCTTATGTTGTGAAATTGATAATTATTTCTGTTACTTGTTTATGTGATTGTGTGATCGAAATTGGTTTCCGAAATTTCTAGAAATGATTCAGTATTTTGTTTTAGTACATTACAAGATCAGTTGAATCAATTTAGATATTTATATATGGTATTAGAGAAATATTTTTTGGGAGGAGAGTTTACAGAGCAGATCTTAAAACTTTGGTGCAAAATTTAAAAAATAAATATTAGTTCTAGATTCCTGACGAAACAATACACAAATTCAAAAACAAAATTGGCTAAACCAGAGTTCAGATGAGGGAGATATCGCTGAATTAAAATCAACTCTTTTTTCAGAAAATTTTGTGATGGTGAGATAGTTACGTCATGGATCTGAGTTCTTAGAGTTCCTAGACAATGTGATATGTAGCAAAGGGAAAGGTTTCCTTAGACACATCGTTATGGGAAAAATAAAATAGATCGGTGTGCGAGTCAAGAACATGTATGCACTTGAGGTTAAGGATGCATGAAAATATTTGAGGAGCAAGGAAAAGGTTAGAGACTTTATGGTTGAGAGGAAGCATAAATTAGCTCTAAAAACGTAGCCTTAGAAGAAGCCTTAGAAATTTATATACAACCACAATTAGAGAAGCAGAGATGAGACTGAGTGGAGGCATCCGCTCAAAAAAAATACCTCTAGTAGGGAGAAATTTTGAGCCAAGTGGGCGGAGGGATCACATCCAACCATACCTCCAAGTGAGAGGTGGGGCGATGTGAAGTCATAGTTCCAACAGTGCATAAATTTGCGCAGGGTTCATTGATATGTTTTTTTCTCATGTATCATTACCTTGCTACGAGAGCCCAAAGTAAACAATAGTAGCATGGATCAACGGTGATTGATGCAGTCAAATTTCAGAGTGACAGATGTCAAATACTAGAACGCAGATTAGATTTGGTAGCAATGCAGATGGCACATATGGAGAGTCAACTACAACCAAGATTTTTTACTAGAGAGTACTCTAGTAGCTAGCAACAATCAGTGACTCTGGAAACAAATGCATAATATTGCTTCAGTTTGGATGCTTTTCAGTTTCATAAGTATCAGTACCAACAACACGAGAGAAGTGTTTCATGAAGAACATTCCAAAGGTACTAGATCATGATAGAGTTGAATTCCTTTCTTTTTGAGAGGGAGTGTTGAAATTGGAAATAAGAAATATTGAAAATGGCATCAAAAGAGGATTCTAATTTAATTTTCCCTTAATTAAATTATATTTCAACATGACATGATAGGTTGTAAGTGTTAACTAAGTTAGGAAGACTTAGTTAGCTCATTCAATTTGAGTTGAGGGTCAAACTAGAGTAATGTAGAGGTCACTCTAAGTTTTAGGGGGTCCAGTTGTAGTTTATTTTGAGTTGTAATTATTCAACTCAATTATTTTAGATAAATTCAGTTTAACTAGTTTTAATTGATGGATGAGCTACTGAGACTTCCAGTGAGTTAAATTTTATTTAATTCACATGCAGTTATTAATCATATAACTGATAATTCACTATAAATAGTTGTTGCATGTCAGTTCTAAGGAACGCCCAGTTAACATTGGATTTAAAGGGAAGAGAACTATCAGTTATATAATTAGAAAATTGTAGAGGTCATGCATGAGATCATTAGGATGCCTTGGATGTATTGCACAATATATTGATGGGAATTTCCTAATTAATAGGGGCTCAATTAGCCTAGGAATGTGTGAGCAAAGTTGGCTAGGAAGATGCAAGAAAGTGGTTAAATATGGGACCAAACTTGTGTAGATCATAGCAGGATCAGAGTAATACAGTTAGCAGAGTGCATAAGTTTCTCAGGGAGAGAAATAACATTGTATTGTTTCGTGTTCTTGACTTTATGAAATATATTGATAGTGGTTTTTTTATTTGAGGCTTTCCCGAGACACATATTTTGTTGTGTGATTGATAATTCGTTCTCTTACCTGTTTATGTGATTGTGTGATAGAAATTGGTTTCCACAATTTGTCAAAATAATTCAGTGCCCAGGTAAATAGTTTATCACTTGTCATAGTGGAAGTCTTATGGAGAGGGTTGAACAATGGTTTTGGGACACATGATTCAAGTTCTTCATTTTTGGTACTGTAATAGAATACATTTTAAAGGTTTTATCGAAAATTTCTTTACCCTCATGCTTGAAGGTCATGTTAAGCAGTGGTGCCACACATTACCTGTAGCTTCCATCCATTCATTTGAGAAACTCATTAGTAAGCTCTGACAATAATTTGACAGATATTATTTTCAAGATGTTTATGAAAGGATAAATTAGCTTAGGATGAAGACCGAAGAGTCATTAGATGATTTCGCTTCTAGGTTTGTTCATATTTGATCTGAATTCCCTGAACGAGATGTTAATTTGGTGTATTTTAGAGAGAAATTTAGACGCCTGGTTCACATTTCTCATAAACACCTTCAATATGAAACAAATCTTGGTTCTTATGAGAATCATGATAATCTGCAAGTTACAAATTTTCTAGATCTTTCCCCTAATATTGTTGTTCCTATCTCTTTGAGTCGGGAACAACTTCAAGCCACCAAGGAGGAAATTACTGCTCATGAAATTTATCATCCTCCTCATGCTTTGTTACTTAAGGTATTTTTGGTCACAAATAGTTTATATGATGAAAATTTCTTGTAGAGAAATGAAATAGCTTGTATCGCCTCTAAAGCTCTCATACATCTATCTGAATTCAAACCTGATGATAAATTTTATTTAAAATCTCTCCCTATTGATGAAACCAAACTCAAGTCCATTGAGCATATTCCTAGGACTATTCCTGAATCTCATTAACATGTCGAAAATGACTTGGGTCTTGTCTCGAATAAAGTTTAATGTTCTATAAAATACGTAGACCATGACATGCATACAGATTCATTTCTCCCTATGGCTGACAATAATGTGCATGATGAGAGCCCTAGTATGATTTGCGCCCCTTCATATGAATAGTTTCATTCATTATACCATGTTTTATTTCATAAGTATACCACACCAGTGATTTCTACAAACCATTCAGAACTTTATCTTGTCGATGTTGGTTGCACCGATGTGCATGAGGGCTATGTTTCACAATTGCATTATGAGAATGATGAATCTCCTGTTCTTGATCTCTTCCATCCACAGTATTTAACGGGTGGAGAAGGAGACCTTGCATATCAAAAAATTCAAGGTGGGTCTCTCACCTATATGTCTTCAATTTTAATCCAAGAAGAGCCTTATATCTCAGTTACCCAACCCGATAAAGTTGGTGGCTTTAGTGATTATCATTCTACCGAAAACATATTCTCTCATACCTACGGTGATTGTAATTCATATCCATCTGTTTATCTTACGAAGCCATCAAAATTTGATGATTTATAGTTCGAAGGTTAGGTGAGTCATTATGAAGTTGAGGCACGTTACATTCCATTAATGGTTATGTCAGGTTCTCACGATCTTGATGAGACCCCTGAGCCGAGTCAAATTAGGGTTTTTGAAATTAGGGTTTCAGTACCCCACTCCTCTTTCAACATCATCTTGTTGAATGTGAGATCATCTTGTAAAGCCTATGATTCGAGTGATTTTTATCTAAGCACATATTTCCATCCCCTGTCAACTGATATGCATCAACCTCTATACACTAATTTATTTGTTAAGGGGAGTACACCGACCATGGTCTCAAATATTTTTTACTGTTTCCCAACCAATACAGATTATGAACAGGTATAATCAGGTAATGTTTTACAATCCACTATATATGGGGGTACCAATCACCTAACCTCTCTCTTTCCCGAGACTCTTCCAATTGATTCAACTCATTCTTGGGAATCTAAAGAATCTAATCAGGTCAACAATATATTCACTAATAGTTGTCATGATACCACTACTGATAACCATATTCCTTCACCTGTTAATCTCATGAAACCATCAATATTTGATGGCTTTCGGCTTGAAGGCTCAAATATTTTTCAGGACAGTGGGGCACTTCAGCTTCCATTGACGGTTATGTCAAGTCCTCACATCCTCGACAAAATCCATGGACAACTTCAAACAAGGGTTTCTGAAATTCGGGTTTCTACACTTGAATCCTCTAGTACCTCACATACACCTGGTGAATGCCCATCATTTCCATGTAATCAGGTTGATCATCCTCAATATCATTGGCTTGAAGGATATTATCTCCCGAATTTCTCTACAAGTAGGCAACATATTACCTCACTTACACTAAATTTAGGGTTAATACAGAATGGATTTGTGTCGTGGTTGGATGATCAAAGGTTTCAAGTATGTCATGTTTTTTACTAGGATTGGATTACAGTTTTTCTTGGACTATCTTTTTTGACATGTTTCCCTATAAGTGGACACAAATTTCTTTCTCTTATGCATGTTTCACAAGCAAGCTTTGTTGTTCTTACAAAATTTTTCATGTTGGTTATGATCGCAAACATATTTTTTCTTGCAGGTTGAGAATTTCTTTGGTGGCTTCCCCAGAATTTCGATCTTACCTGAACTAATCCCCTCTTTGGTTAAATTAGGCTTTTACGTTTAGGCTAGCTAGGGTTTGTTAATTAAAGTTTACTTATCCAAGATTTCTAATTAAGGTTTTTTCCTAGAATTTTATTTATGTTTTATATATGTTATTTTGTGTTTTCTTTACTGTAGGTAGCTTAGTTTTCTCCATTATGAATTTCCACTAGCTTCCATTCATATTCTTGCACTGCTGATTGCTGCATAACGTGTATAAAATCTTTGCATGAGCCTTTTATCTTCAATTAGCTTATTTATTTTTCACATTTACATAACATAGCATTACATTACATCATAATCCCTGCATGCTGCATTACATCATGCATTTTTCTTCTTGCATAACATACACTTTCCATTTATCTAGCTTTTCATTTTCCTCTATGTTGGATGCCACTACATGAGCCTTGACGAACCTAGCGCCTTCGATCCTTTGATGCTATGACTAGGTTTCTCATGCCTATTTGTGCACGCTCAAACCTTAAAGGGATTTCTTTGACCTGCTCACGCATGTGGACACCATAGAAGAGCTTCCATGTTAATCTTGTCCTAATATTAAAAGCCTAATCTAATGATTTTGTGTGAGTGTGATGGTTACTCCAAGAGGTATCTTCTCTTAGAACCGGTCATCAAAGTTACATCTTGGATATATTTCCCATGAGTCTAAGTCATTAACAAGGAAAATAAGAACATGTTGCTTGTGGGGAACCCTAATCAATTTGAATGACCTATACCCATAATCAGAATCATGTGCTAAACATGGTCTTGAATATATCAATGAATTATTTTCACGGTTCACCTATAAACTAGAGATTAGATGTGGAAGCTTCGCATAAGGGAAAGCCTAAATTAGAATATCTTTCAGTTTCTCTCAAACACGAAACAACCTCTCTTGCTCGTAAAATAAGTCTAGATCCCTCATACGCCCTGGCTTAATAAACCTCCAATAATAAGTGCCAATTTGTACATGAAAGAAAATAAAATTAAATAAAGGGAAAAGGATTTATAAATTCTTCCCACGAAGAGAGGTGATGCAACGAATCCATTGGGGTATTGGCCAAGCTCGATACTAGCGGAGCAACATTTGTGACTTCTTGGAGTGACTCCTCTGCGGTACTGCCTAGGCCTGCAGGCAACTAGGCAACACTAGAAACTTATTTTAAAATTTTATGAATACAATAAACCCTCTTCCTCATTCTTTGCATCATCATAAACTAACCGCATGCATGAAATTCTAATTGGGTGTTTACTGACTAGTAGGACGTAGCTGAGACATAAAGGGAAGGAATATCTGTAAAGGTAAAGGTAACACAAGAGGTACCCATAGTGATTATTCAATATTCCCTTGCATCACTATCCAGACTTGACAAAATATTATAGGGATGTTGGAAGAGATGATGGATTCCACCAATGGTTCCAAAATTGTTGTAGCCGCTACGTGGACACCCAAAATTTCAGGTATATTCAAAATTTTTGGTTCCCCCTCAGCTCTCCTTGATCCATTAGGGATTTGATCATGTTTTTCAGCTAGTTACTCTCCCCATGACCCATCCTATCAAACCCTTTGATGTTCCCATTCACGCTTCACATATTGAATCCACACATAATGTGTTGTCACATATACTGACCTTAAGATTTCATTAGGGTTTTGAACATTTGTTGCTTCATTGATGTGTTGAGAGTCTCCCATGAATTCGAAACTTAAATTTCCATAGTATTGATTGCCAATTAGTGGAGGCACTACGTGTGGAAATACAAGACTTCAATCTGGCTTTCATTATGTTGGCCATACTAGGGTTTGGGAGAAACCCTAAATAGGAAAAAGAGTGACCCCTTTCCCAATTTAACCTAATTCACATGCCTCTAGGGGATAATTATCATTGGCACCACACGAAATCATGAAAAGAGTCATTGCAGAACACATTACCTTAGGTTCTTGATTGAAACCACACCTCTGCATGTGCATTAGGGTTTTCTAGAATTATATACTCCCATGCATCCTCGTAGCTCTAGACATATGTGATGAAAGGTCCAATCCTTCATTGAATTAATCCTCACTCTCTACGATGCATGTCATTTTTTACTCTTCTTGACTTACCTCAAAACATGATCACACATACACATTAGGGTTTTTGATAGTACCTCATGACGGTAACCTTGGCTTGCCTTGGTCCTCATCTCCTTGAGTGCATTAAGATTCCTAAAAATGTCATCTTACTCGAATGCCCTTGAAACCCTGGATTGACATGAATAAATACCACCACTCTTAATAACTCATGTTTACTAGTATTTCAAGGCCCTTGATGTATAACAACATCATTTCCTTTGATATCACATAAATCTCTTGCAATTAATAATTCTAATAAAGTGCTCAAATGTTGAGTTGATTTTCGGATTTGAGCACTCTTGTTCTGCTTGTGTAATTTAGTTGCAATTTTACTATCACCTCCAAATGAAATTATTTTTGTTGTTTTAATTATTTATTCCCTTTCCTTTTCAGGATGTAAATGGATCTTCATTGGGAACATATTAAACAAAATGGTCATCACGATGCATCCAAAGGTAGCATGTAAATAATTGTTCGATTTAAAGCCTAGTGGTCACCATAGAACCAACACATACTCAAAGATGCATATGATGCAAAGTGTAAAGAGTGTTGATAATATATGGTTAAGGGGAGTTATGAGAGAAGGAGAAATGATTTTCTTTGGGTTCATTTAAAGGAAGGTAACTCTTTGGGCTTCGTAATTGAACATAATCTCTAAAGGGTGCTCAAATCCCATATGACCAATTGGTGTAATAGTGGCATCTTATAGATATATCAAAAAATAAATATGAGGGAATGGCTTCCTTTCGAAAAAGCATGAAGTCCTTGATTTGTGTGGTGTGATTTAGATGCATCAGAGGACAAGATAATTTCTTCACTTCATTGGATGCCCAAAAATCCATATGGAATCGCATCAAATCAAGGGGCGTCAGGAATTAAATCACGTGGAACAACTTAGAGAAAACATCGCGCCAACACATATTGTGACTAAGATTATGAAGGAAGCAAGAAACAAAATGTTTCAACGCTCTTGGTTAAGAATCGACGTTTCCAAAGTTTCTGGAAAGCTCCTAGCTAAAAAATAATGCAATCATCGCTCCTTAGGTCGCATTCACACTCCGTAAGTTGCATTTAACGCATGTGATGGTTTTGGTCAAATTACAAGGTCCCGAGTCGCAACTACTCCCTCCAACGCTCTTTGAACAATAGGTGCGGCCCATGCCACCTTTGAGAAGTGTGACTGAGCACATATCCCACCTGTGATCATCGTATATGTGGAAAAGTCACATTTCAGAGCTTTAGGGACTACTTTGAAAGTGTGGCTTGTCCGTATTGTGACTATGTGACCTCTCCCAATTCCTAGGTTACAAAATCGTGCCTCAGAAAGCTAATAAACGTTGTAACCCATCCTCTTTAGCGAAAATGCAAGCACTCATTATATGCATATGGATACAAAGGGGTACTTTCTTCACAACCATGCGAGGTAATAGGTTTATATATGGAGAACATATAAATAGATGGAGTGTATGACAAGAATTGAAAAAATGAAAAGAAGTGGAGTAAAGGATTGATACTCTCAATATTACGAATGAGTTAAATAAGATTACATTGGAGACATCAACATTAAATGACTGTAGTGAGACTGAACTAAAATCAGACTAAGTGAAACTGAACTGGGACACTTGGATGGATGGTTTCGACACCTAGCAATTGTTTGAATTAGATTCTCCAACACTCCCCCTTAATTACGACCATATAAAAATTTAATTAAGATACATGTTGGTTTATGTCTCAGTGAGGCGTACAATAAAAAAAATTGACTTAAACTAGATTTAGTTTTCATCTTCTCTTCTTCCAAATCAGGTAGCCTCTAAACTTTTTCAGCTCTTTTTCTTTGTTGTATCCTTCAAACCTCTGTTTCTTCATTTGCTAGTGCAGGTATTCTATTGTTCTAGGTTATCTAGGAATGTCCTGGGCTTCTTCAAGAAATGACTTCTATGTGAGTTGCTGCCACATATTTTCTTCTGTAGTGCACTCTTCATCATCAATCTGCTGCAACATAAGATGAGAATAGTTTTTTACTCTTCAAAACTCCAATACCTGAAAAATTTCATTGATGTGTTCATCATGCATGTTGTCTTCAACATTCATATCTACAACTTCTGTTAGACCTCTTCTAAGCATGGTGTTGCATGCCATATTTCAAGGAACTTTAACTCTTCTTCATAATTGATCTATTTACCTGCACATTGGAAATCAATGGTAAGTGTAAAAACATATCCAAAACCACATTGGTTTTGTTCCTTCTGCTGTGCAATGAAAAATTTCTCATGTCGTGCTTGCTTCTCTGCTTCTGCCTCTATCTTTGTTTCTATTTTATCTATGCAGAATTATTTATTTGCATCTATATTTATATTTATTTTATTTTTTGTCTCTGTATTTATCTTTGTCTCTTCTTTACTAACCTGTGCTGCTGTAAACATGTTTTCTTCCACTAGCTCAAGTTGGATTATCTCACGCAATAGCATCATGCTAATATGATGTTTTTGTTGCATCATCTGAACCAATCATCATTAGCAAAAAATTCTTTATCCAAATTTACATCAACAATATTAGTCACTGGATCTACCATAGTATTTTTACTCTCATCAGCAAGCTCAATTGCTAGATTCACCAACTCATCATCAGCAACCTTAGTTTCTAGAAACATAAAATTTTAATTAGCAAGTTGTGTTGTTGGATTCACCATATCATCATCAACAAGCTCTGTTACTGGAATCATCAAATAATCATAAGCAAGATTTGTTGCTCGAATCACCAAATTTTCGTTAGAAAACTCTGTTACTGGATTCTTCAAATCTTCATCAGAAAGCTATGTTGTTGTATTCACCAAATTTAGTCCACGTGTGGCTCTACACAATGGGGTTCATGAGCATCTTCGTGCTCCTTCTATGTTTCTTCTGCAATTTCTTGACAGACATCATCTACTTTTGGCTAAGTATTTTAATCATGTTGTAGATCTGCTCCTATAGATCCACCTTTATCTTCAACTTCAATGTTCCCCTTGTACAAAAACACCTCTCAAGGGTATCCCAAGCCTCCTTGGTTGTCTTGGAATTTGAAATCAATGGAAGAATATTGTAATACACGAATTCTTTTATGCATTTTAATGCAAAGGCATCTTTTTTCCTCTTCACTTCCATATCTAAAAATATCTCAAACATCTATTGTTGTCACTTTAGCCTCTTGGCTTTTCCCATTGTTGAGTGTTGGCTCAGTTCGATTCAACAAGTAACACAAATTGTAGACATGTCAACCAAATGCAATAAAAAAATGACGATGCTACTTGGATTTCTCAAACAGACGAGTCTACAAATGCTCAACAAATACCTTGTTTCATCAAAAAAAAAAAAAAGAAAAAAAAAAAAAAAAAAATCTTTACAGAGGTGATACTTTTACAAAAAATTCACAAAAAATATCACAATACCTAGAACCAATTTAAGCAATTCCCTCAAATACTTGTTATCTCTACTACACCAAGAGCGACTGCATCTTGATATCACTCTTCTGCAATGAGCTCACACTGCCAGCAAATCTGTGAACTTATAGAGTGCATTAATAACACATTGTTGGCTTCTTTTTTAAATCTTGGCCTTCTTATCAAGGACCGTCTCTATCCCTTCTTCTTTGCATGAAGCTTCTTCAAAAAATTTAACGAGCTTACACTAGCACAACTCGGTAACACTGCTTCCACGCTAGTCACGCTTGAAAAATTTGTTGTAAGGTTTTACCAAATCGATGCAGGTATCTGGCTCAAAAGTGGATTGATCGACCCTAGTATCTAGCTCAAACTAGTGCTGATCGGCATGGGTATCTGCCTTAAACTAGCACTGATGGTTGATCGACACAAATTTTCCTTAAAAAATAGCATTGATTAAAAAAGCTTAAAAAATAAAAATAAAAAATCACTCAACTATCAGGGGCTTCTCCTCTGTTGGTTCCTTGTTCTTCTTTTTCCTTTGGATCTCTACAACTCGACAATATTCCTTTCAATCTCTGCACCTCAACATTATTCAAGTACTTCGCTCACACTCACGTTGTTTCTCTGGAGTCTTACACAACGTAGCTTCGATCTATGTTGCTCTCAAGGAGTTTTACACACGCAAATCTCTTTCTTCAATCTATTTCGTCTACGCCTTCACTGCATTAGTAGTAGCTAGCTTCTTCATTCTCGTGATGGTTCTTCGAAGGAGGCTTCTTCAAAATTCTTCAAACTTTTGCTGCTCTCTTAAAGAGTCATATGCAGGCTCCCCTTTTCTCTCTACTACTCCAACTTTTATTTCTGCTCTCTAGAGGAGTCTTATGCAAACTAGTTATGATACCATGAAAAGAACTGAAAAACTGAAAATAAGTGGAGCATAGGATTTCTATTATGAATATTATGAATGAGTTAAATAATATTATATTTGATACATCAACATTAAATGACTGTAGTGAGACTGAACTAAAATTGGACTAAGTGAAACTGAACTGGGACACTTGGATGGATGGTTTCAACACCTAGGAGTTGGTTGGAATTAGATTCTACAATTATATAAACACATAAGCACACCATTTGAAAAGATTTGTTGCGATACAATTTGTTTTGGGCTTAATCAAAGAAGATATGAGAGTGTTGCCTTTGGCACATTACGTGCTTTCAACCTGTAGACTCTCAATCCTCGTGACAAAGGTTGTGTCATACACCACACAAGGCCAAGCCTCTATCTATGGCACATAGAGCACTCTCATAGCTCAGAGCATAAATCCTTTTCTCTTAGAACCTGTGCCATGAAAAACCACCCATGATCTTTCCTTAAAAGAAGAGCACTCAACACACTCTTAATCGATGGAAATCCAATTGTTATCTCTCAGAAATGCATTGCACTCCCATAATATACTGAGTGGCTCACCCTACACAGTCAATATTAAAAAATAAGGAGGATTGGAATTGTTTAAGGGTTTTCTTTGGTTCACTTGGTAATCTCACTAGTATGAGGCTATAATGACAAAAAACGACTAAAAAATCTACCTCTTGAGAATTCATCATATGCGAGTTGTTATATGGAATTGGCGCTCTATAACAACATGTGGTCTCTATGTCCCAATTTGGCCTCGTATTGTGAATCTTCCCGTCTTTGCAAAAATAATGAAGTCAATTCCTCGTACTCACATATTTTGAGTCTGCAAATGCAAAGATATCACAAGAATTTAAAAGTGTCGAATCAACGATGAAGATGTAGGCCAAAAAGCATTAGAAGATTGTTCCCACATGACAATAAAGTGCAAATATCATATAATGGGTGCACTGGTTATTTACTAAGTTTGGATTTGTATACAATGAGTTTCATGTGAAGGGATAAATGTATGACAATATACTCATGCATGAGAAGGATATCGTAAATATTAGAAAATTTGTATATCAGTTATGTGAGATGAGATGGCAATTGAAATATTCCCCAAAGGATTGGAATTACGGGATGCTTTTTTGGTGAAGGTTGAATATGCTATCTAAATCAATGGCATCATCAAGTCCCATCAAGATTATTATTTTTTCATTCCTAAACTATCATATTGCAAAAATATTTGTTTGTCTTCAATGAAAAAATATTGGAGGAAAAGAACAAAAGAAGGAAAGCCAAAATCCCTTTGGAAGTATGAGGAAGCCTTAGAAGACCCTACAAGACTGCTCACCCTTGCCATGACACAAGAAAGGACTATCCAGGTGTCCTAAGTACATTTATGTTCTTCATGATTTATTTTTTTACATTTATAGTATTTCTCTTTTATTACAAATGAGTATAAATATTGTAATTTGCTTGTAGGGTGAAGAAGGACGATAATTCCAACCTATGTGGAGAGATATAGGGTTTCAATGAGGTCAAAAATGGACCCACTCAGGCTCCTAAAATCTGGTGGCAATGTTAGGAACACAATGTCATAATACGATTGGATGCAAGCGAGGCACAATGGCAAGAAGTTCAACCATTCATGCAAGTCTCCAGGGTTTTCACAAAAGTGTTTTCAACAAGAGCCAACCCTAGGGTCTCTCAAAACGTCTATTTTCTCCTCACATCCTCTCTGTTATCTATATGTGAATGTTCTTATCATGGTGTCAGTGGTTATGGTTAAATCTATTCAACTTGTACTAAGAAATAGGCGTGAGGGAGTAGTGAAGAATTCCAAGAGTCATGATGGGACGTCAAGGGTCACTATAGGTGAAAGTTCACCTCATCTATATAAATGTGCCCTCATGCCTCATTGTGATGGGACTTTAGCATTTGAGAGCTAGAGGCACTCAGCTCTTAGCATCTAGTAGAGTGAGTTGTAGTGAGGCTAGGGTTTTGCATTTGGAAATGATATGAGCAACCCATGTTCCATTGTTGGGTTTTGACTTTTTGCAATATATGTCCTTGAAGTTGTAGCAACATTAATAATTTGTTCTTCATGTTTGGCATTGATTCCCATGCTTACTCATGGTGCTTGTATTGGTCATATGATATTTTCACTATATTTGTATGTGTGCTTTCATATACACAACATGTTATGGACTGTTTCGTAGTTGTTGCATGTATGTTTTTATTTCGAATATGATTTTATCTATTTCTTGCCATGATGGGGATCTATTGTGAACTAGTTTGCAATTAACTTATGGCATGTTCTTGCTCATGTATGTCTCGTTGGGTTTGGCCCACTAATCCCTCTCATGGAATACCCCTTCTTATTACTGTTGAGACTCGATGTATCTTTGTCTATAGTTTGTCAATCTTCAGTTGATTTTGTTTCACTTCTTGAGAGTTTTTCTCTTGTACCCACTTTGACACCTTCTTTTTGACAACCAAGAGCATAAACATTCATGCTGGCAGTGAGGGCCATATACCGGATGGGGCCCCTATTGCAAATAGTGTGAGGTTTAATTGGGACTTCACACTGGGGATACCCCGCTAGTTGTTACCGGTAAATTCCATCTTGTCTACATGTCCACACATTCAGATTGAACTGGTGACAACCTTGATCACAATTACACCTCTGGTTATGTACTTAGTTTGGGATCCAACCAAATTTGTTGCTCACGCAAGAAGCATGCTATCATTGCTTTATCATCAGTAGAGGCCAAGTACAGAGGAGTAGTCAATGCCATTATTCAAGACATTTGACTACAACATTTTCTTTCTTAGCTTGGTATCAGTGTCCATTGTTTGACTGTCATATGGTATGATAATCAGAGTAAGCTAAATTTTTGAAGATATTTAGTGCAACAACAGTGAACCAAACATTTCACTTCATTAGAGACCAGATTGATGATGGGATCATTGATCTAGAGCTAACATTTTCACCAAGACATTCACTGAGAAAAAATTTCAATTTCTGTGAGATTGTCTTGAGGTGAAGGACACGATTGCCTAGTAGTTGTCTTTTCTCTACTTTTTGAATTATATTTTGAGGGTGGGGAGGTTCTTCCCGCTGGGTTTTCCCTCCTTCCTCTTTTTTCATGCATTTTACATGGGTACCTAAAATGGCCTTGTTACCGAGATCGATTCATTTTTCATCACACTCATCTAAGTTATGCTTGAAGGGGGGTCTTGGTGTCCATGCACCTAGTTAGCCTTAATTAGGTTGAGTTCAACGCTAGTTCTTGCATGTGATGTGCACTTGGCTTTAGTTATTTAAGTCAAGTGTGTACATGTGGCGTGCACTTGGCTTTAGTTAGTTAACTCTAAGGCTTGCATTTGGTGCATGTGCACATTAACAAAACATAAAACACACTTGTGGTGCATATCCACATTAATAGAACATAAAACGCACTTAGATTCAATTAACTTTAATTATCCTTACTTATCAAATATATTAACTTAGTTTCTTTATATATTGATTCTCAAACCAATTTTGAGAAATTAAATCCATTCTCCATTCCAATTTTCTTTTCCATTGGTAGGCATATGTGCAATTATTCTTTAACTAGATCATATCTAAGCTCTAATAATTTTAGAGTATGTTTTAGCCTACCAAAAAGAAATTTTAATTACCATATGTATATTTATATGGTCGAAATATTTTTTCTACTGATTCAAAAACAATGAAGTTCGATTTCTTCATATACGATGGAAATCTCAAATAAACTTTCTGTCGTGGATTATAATAATTGCTCCCAACAAAGCCATCTTCAAATAAACTTTATGTCCTGGATCATCATAATTGCTCCCCAACAAAACCATCTTCAAGTTATTTTCTTAACCTCAAAGTTCTGAAAATGGAAAGACCTAAGCTCTAACATTCACACTGACGGGAACAACAATAATGTTATGATCAAGATGATAAGAATGCCCCCAAAAAAAATGTCAACCAACAATTCATAAAAAGAGAATTTTACACCATGTAAACAACTATAAATTGATGATGAAGATGATAATATGAAAAAAAAAATCGACAAAAGAGGCACAAAGAGAAAATTATATTTGAATAGTGCTTGATCCTTCCTTTTCATTTTAAATTGCATGCAGTTCCCGCCCTCATAAGCCTTCATATCCTCGCGAAAATGAATCAACTTAACGGAAACGGAAACCACTAAGCGATCTTCCTTCGGCGAAAGCTACAACAATATCTTGAAAATTAATTTGACACGGTTCTGCCCTTATTGATTATTACAAGTGATTAGCAAACCCAGTTGGTTACTGTAAATAATCAAACTCTTCAATAAAATCTCCAACCTGCGCCTTATCGCTGAGTTCTTCCATTCCAGCTTTGCCATCAACTGCGCAAACACTGTTGGCGTGCTGCATATTGCGTTGGACAGAACACATGTCTTCACACTCATTCATTCCTGCGGCCAAGCTGACTGTTGTCATGGGATATATCACTGCTGATGGAAAATCCGCTGAAAAGCTAGATGGCAACGAGGGAAAATGGTTGTTGCAGGGAGACAATATCTCGTTCAAATCCAATAAATTCTCTGCTATATTTGGTAAGTCTTCTGCAAAATGCTGTGAATCTGAGAATTGCAGTTCCTCTAGATTCCACATAGAGCAGGTAGAGTTTTTGACATCTAACAATTCAGCAATATTGATATCATCAACGGTAAGGGCAATACCCTCCGAATCTTTGCTTGCAATAGAATCATCCACAAGTAAGGAATTTGAAATTTCTTTAACATCACACAATCTCAAAGATTGATCTAACCTATCATTGTTCTCGTAAATGTTGCAGCCGCTAGGTTTTATCACTCCAGAGTATCTCACTGCCGTTGTTTTCACTGGCATAGTTTTGCAGACAGGATTTTGCGCGGGTGAAGCAGATCCCGGTCTTGACACTGGATTTTCTGACCTCCTCGCCTGCCATTGTTTTATTGCCAACTTTTTGCTCAGATAAGTGTGCCAGTGATTTTTTATTTCATTATCCGTTCTCCCGGACAAACGTCCTGCTATTAGGGACCAGCTGCATGCAAAATACAATCACGCATTAACATTGTAGTTCTTTTCTTTTTAATTATGTGGTTTACTATATAATCTCGTAACTAGCTATGTCCATAAAAAGAAGGTAGAAGACAAACATGTCATAGTATGAAATTCTAATCCAAATTTTCATTTACTAAATAAATTCTCAGGTTAAATTTATGAGAATTTAACTTTTGCTTATTATTTTGGGATGGAAGTTAAGTTGGTTTATGTTTTGAAAAGCAATTTTTTTTTTTTTTAAATCATATTATCAGAATTTTGTTTGTGTTTTAAATTATCTTTGTGATTCATCTCACCAGATTTTGGCATTAAGTTAAATAGCTGAAGAGAAAAACTTTTAGCTATTATAACAATTAGATTTGACTAGTTAAATATTATAAATGAGATGTCTTTTGGATTAATCACAATTATAGGATTGGGGGACGTTTCGAACCATGGTTTTGACAAGATGAAGAACTAGATATTGGCATCAACTTAAACAGTGATGAAGAACAAGATCTTGGCATCAAGTTAAATAGATGAAGAGAAAAAAATTTAGCCCTTATAATATAACAGTTAGATTTAACTAGATAAATATTGTAAATCAAAATTGGGTCAGTTTCTAACTAACTGATATAGTTCATCTTAAAGTGAACCATGTTAATTGGTTCAAAACTTCTACCTAATCCTATAAATGTAATTAATCCAAAAAACATAGCATTTATAATATGGATTATAAAAATCTAAGATCTAAATAATTATTATTTATCAATAAATAGTATTTTAATATAAAAAAGATTATTAAAATATACTTGCTAATATTAAATTAAGAAAAATAATTAATTAAAAAGAAAATTTAAATGAAATGAAATATAAATTTGCTTATATTTATTAAAAAAATTCAAAATTATATTAGAAAAATCTACGTTTAGACTTTCAAAAATTTCAACCTGTCAAGCCAAAAATTTATTATGCTTATCTGTTTTTCACTTTAAGTTTTATGGAGATACTGATCTATGAGTGTCATTTATTTTTCTTTTATTGTTTAAGTTCCATATAACAACCTCCCTACATAAAATTTTCAAAATTCCAGCCCAACAACATTAAGAAATGAAGTGACTAGGAAATTCTGCTAGGAATGAATCATAAGAAACGAAGTGAATATAGTTCAATATAAGCTCATGTGAAATTCACATCAATGAAAAAGCCTTTTTGACTAATATCCGGGAGAGAAAACACAATACACCATCTTAAAGGACAAAGGAGAAACAATATTTTACTTTGTTGAAGAGTGATTGAAACTACATACTTATTTTATTTTGCTTTATCTAAAATCAACCGATCGAACCTACATATTTAGAATTAGTTATTTGAATGTATGACCCTTAAATGTCTACTATTTAATGTTTTTCTTTTACTTGTCATGGTTGACATTCTAAATTTTTTATTGATTGTAAAAATATGTTTAAAAAAAATACTTTCTGGAATGGAAAATTGCAGGCCTGGAGATAAGGATGGCTCTCTAACTGTCAATAAATTATAGACATTTGCAAATTTTAAGAATATTTTAAAATCTGAATAAGTGTAGATAAGTTTCAGGAATATTTAAAGTCGGACAAATGTTTTAAAATCTGCTTAAGAGGAGATAAGTCTCAGAAATATTTTAAACTCAGACAAAATAGTGGATAGAAAGTCCAAAAAATAGACTTGCCTAGTAAAATATTTCCAAAATCAACAATCAAGTTGATGTTACTTGAACTGAACATTATATTAAATTTCAAAACGTTTCACTAATTTCAAACTCCAAACTCCACTATTTCTACATCTGGCCGTTCATCACATACCGATTACCAAGTAGGCGATGCATCCGAATGATGATTTCCTCCTCGTCCGCGGAAATGTTTCCGCGTTTAATATCTGGGCGAAGATAGTTCAGCCAACGTAATCTACAGCTCTTCCCACAGCGCTTAAGACCTGCAAACAAAATTTCTCATTTTATTTACCATCATAACTCAACGCTAAATCTATATGTATACCACTATTAGTACTTTAACTGTCATTCACCTGCTTTTATTGGAAGATTTCTCCATTGACTGTCGCCATGAATTTGAATGTATTTGCACAGAATCATATCTTCGCTAGCGCTCCAGGGCCCCCGCTTAAGCCCTTCTTTCGAGCAGCAAGGAGATCTACACATGTTCGATCTTCTTCCCTAGCAGAGTTCTCGAAACCTAAAAGTTAACACTAGAGCAATCTATCTCCTCCGCTGGTAGCAGACAAACACACTATGCGCAGAGCCTGACTGCGGAGTACATATAGCAATGACCTGATGCTTCCTAGGATGTTACATGAAAATAAAAAAGTCTCGTGGCCGTTACCACGTGCCTGCACGTATATGGGTTCACATGGATGTCTCTAAATGCAAGCCGCAGCAAAGATTAATTAAAGTAATGATTGGGAACTGCAAATTATTGTATTACTATTCGGTAACGGTGGCTATCGCTGCTCGAAAAACTATTTTGGCAATGTGTTTCACAATTCCACTATTTTGTAAATGTTGCGCAGGTAAAACAGATGCATGAAATTTTTTTTTGTTCATTAAAGAAATTGTAAAAATGGGCAGAGAGCATTAAATAAAAATCCATTGACTGTAATGTTTTGTTTACTACTGCTACAGTAACAACTCCACTCCCCATAGGTTGAATATCTGAAAAATAGAATTCATGCCACTGTCGCATAGATAGTGTATAGATATTGTATTTGAGAAGATGCGGAGCAAGCACATCTAACAGGCCCGGCTACCAGTGTATTTTTCAACGTCGACACTTGGCATTACGTGACCTGTTATTTTAGGCATTCGGTAGCCCTACTGTGACAGGAGTGGGACAAAAGAAGTTTATTTAATTGTTTGCACTACCACAGAGGCATATTAGAAAATGGTGTTAATTTAATTTTATGGATTTTTAATTATGTCATTGTGTTACGGTAAGTATAGCCATTTTTTCCAAGGATGGTGGTGGTATGGGAGATGGTAGCCTTGGCATAGAAATAGGAGCATATCTTTAATGAGGGCTGGATTTATGTAATTGGTGAGATGTTTGTGTGTTGGGGTTAGGATATGTGAACATCTATTTATAATTATTGGAGCTTAGTTGGCTACTCCTAGAGTACACCCACACATTGGGATGGTATTCAAATTTTTTTGAGTATGATGGAGTTGGAATTTATAAGAAATTTGTTGGAAATAGTAATTACTCTAGCGTAGTTTTAGTAAGATTTAAGTTGTGATGCACGAAGAAATTAGCTAAGTTAAATGCAGGCCAGATTTAGAGAGTGAGTTAACTTAGTCATGTTGAATTCAATCTATATTTGAAAAAGTCCAAATTTAGTGTTTGTGTATGTTAAATTATTTTAACCCAGTTGCTAGCCCAAAAAGTTTAAATAATGTTGATCAGGTTCATTGTAATCAAGTCAAGTCAGATCAAGTTTGTGTGATTATAAAAGAGTGGACAGTGTTTTGGGTGAAGATTGTGCAGGGGCGCATATTAAGAATCATATTTTTTTCAGGGGGAATATGGAAGATAACCTCATAAAATGAGGAAAGCAACTCTAAGGCAAAGGAAATACATCAGTCATGGGTCGCAAAGCATGACTAACGAAGCTTTAAAAAATGAATCGAAAAGAAGAGGTAGAGATTGCTGCCATGTTTAGAGAGGTTCAGGTCACAACCAAGGAACTGAGAAGTCTAGCAAAAGACAAAGAATCAATCGAGCTTGATTGGTGTAGCTTTGATCTACTACCACCTCCTATGTTTACTAGTAATTATTTTGATTATTGGGTTATCAAAATGCTAACTTTTCTTCGAGCTAAAGAGTTAATTGAGTAAATCTAATAACCCATATGATGAAGTATGCGATGCTTTAGCATTGAATTTTATAAAATAGACATTGGATGAGAAATTTTTGTGCAATGTAGCAAAAACTACATCTTCCAAGGAAGCATGGAAGATATTGGAAGAAGAATTTACTGCATGGAATATATTGGAAGAAGAATTTGCTGCAAGGGGGAGTGACATGCAACAACAAGTTATGTCACAGGAAAAGAAGTCAGTTGTTTTTAGGTCCCTATATTACTAGTATAGTCCCTTATTGTTGCTAATGTATCCGCCTTATTTTTATTGTTGTACCTCTATAACCCCCATATTTTTATTATTGTGCCCTTACATTATTATTGTTAGGTCAGCTAGGATTACATTGTGGCCCCATGGACTCCTATATATAGAAAAGAGGTTTTGGTCATTTGAATCATCCAAGATTTGTTCATTTATGTAATGTACTGGAGGTTGCCTCCTCGAAGTGGCTGATTTCTAAGGCGTTGATCTCTCTTTTCATCTATTTTTGGAGCTGGTTTCATAACATTTGGTATGAGAGCTTTGGATTCTAGGGTTTCGCTACTCCAAACAAGTCATCGTGGAATTTTCTCTATAAATTGTTTTCTAGGAAGGTTCAGAAGTTGAAATTTTTACAGAGTGAAGCCGAAATCCTGAGGAACTTCTTGGAAAAATTTCAGAACTTGGTTCGCAATATTTTCGGAGATATGATTTGTGGAAGTTAGGGATTTTTGCAGGCTACTAAATTTAACCTAAATAGGTCATCGTGGCATTTTCGCTATAACTTTTCTTATATGAGGGTTCAAAAGTTGAAATTTTCACAAAGTGAAGCCACAATCCTGAGGACAGTCATGGAAACTTTTCAGAGCTTGATTCGCAATATTGTTGGAGATAGGGTCTGTGGAAGTTAGGGAGTTTTCAGGCTCCTGAATTTCATCTCAAAGAGGTGACCGTGGAAAAATTGTCATAACTCTCTCTCTGAGCATTGGATTGGAATTTTGTAAAATGTGGTCGCAAGTACATAGACTTTACTTTCTTCTATATCAATTTCAAAGCCGAAGGAGGAAATACTAACACATGGCAAGTCATACAAGTTTTCTCTACTAAACCAATCCATAATTAGGTCATTGTAGGAGATTGGATATAAATTTTACTTGAATAATCCAAATTAGGTCAGACCAATGGCATTCGAAAGAAGATTTAGAGGGATACTCCAATGCCAAATTTTAGATATTGAAGATATGAAATCATAGAGACAATTCATTTTCAATATCGAGCTCCTCAAAATCAAGAAAAAGGTGTGTATTTTGTTTTCAAATTGCATAAGTATTGTTTGAAAAATCAGTTTTAAGTGATTCCAAAGGCCTATTGAGAATAGACATCAGTATTGGGTTCTAAAATGCCTCCTAAAAATAATTCGACACCCATTAAGCCCTCATAGTACTCTACTATGACTCATGAAGATGAAGAATTGCAACACGATCTATCAAAATTACGAGAGCAAGTGCACCAAATTTCGCTCTCGCAAAGAGTAGCAAAAAATGAAATGGAAGTTTTGAAGAAAGGCATGGAAGCGAAGATGGATGGTTTCAAGAATAATATGGATGGCTTGAAGAAAGGCGTGGAAGCTAAGATGGATGGCATGGAAGCTGGCATGGAAGCTGGCATGGATGACATGGAAGGAAAAATGAAAAACAACATGGAAAACATGAAGTATGATCTACAAGAAGACATGGAAGGTTTGACAAAGTTGATACAAGAAATTTTTCCTAATGGCGAAAATATAGTAGAGGAAACTCATGATGAGAAAAAAATAAATGTTGATCATGATTTCATAAACTCTAATGTTGGATGGAAGAACCACCATATTCCAAAGATGGTTATGAGGAAGTTTTATGGCAAGGATCCTGTAACATGGATACTACAAATGGAGCAGTATTTTGATATCAATAACGTAAATTTGATGGCAAGGATCCTATAACATGGATACTACAAATGGAGCAGTATTTTGATATCAATAACATGCAAAACACACAAAAGGTACACATTGAAACTTTACATTTAGAAAAAAATACATTTGGATGGTATCGATGGCTTTTCTCTTGGAAAAAAAATTCTCACTTGGTCAATTGTTATGGAGTAAATGATAGCACATTATGAGGATACAAAGAGCAACACCTTCTTTATCCAATTGATAAATCTCAAACAAAAGGGTTTAGTGGGGGAGCACATTGAGGACTTCCAAGAATTGAATATAATGGTAATTGATATTCCAGAGGAACACAGGATTGATCTCTTCATAGGGACTTTAAAGGATAAAATACAACATGAAGTTCACGTTTGGGAACCTGATTCATTGGAGAAGGCATTCAGGTTAGCAAGAATAATTGAATGTAAAATTATGGCGACAAGGAAGCCTATCACTCACATCTATAAAGATGGAAGTGTTGCTACTACTAGACTTCCACAACCTACAAGGTTGACACCACAACAATTGGAAGAAAAAAGAACAAAAGGGCTTTGCTACAGTTGTGATAGAAAATACACTAAAGCTCATAAGTGCGCTGAGAAGAAATTATTTTACATAGATTGTGAAGAGGAAGAATAAAATGAACAAGAAACTTCAAAAGAAAAGGATATACACCAAGAACCAACCATAGAAGAAGAAGAAATGAGTCCGACCATATCTTGTAATGCATTGGCAGGAATTACCACTCCTCAAACTCTCAAGATAGAAGAACGTATCAACAAGAAAAAGGTAATAGTGTTGATTGATTAGGGTAGTGCCCATAATTTTATTCATTGTAAGGTAGCCAAGCAATTGAATTGTTTTCTATACCCAGCATTAGAATGTCAAGTGATGGTTGCAAATGGAGGAACTATAAATTCTCAGGAAAATGTCATAATATCAAGATAGCCATGGGGAAATATGTATTGAATAGTCCAATGTTTTCCATTCCAATAGGAGGTGTTGATGTTTTACTAGGAGTAAAATGGTTAGAATATTTGTGAACGATCGCTTTTAATTTTCAAGAAATTTTCTTGAAATTTTTTTCTGAAGGAAAGGAAATCGAATTACGGGGTATCGCAGGGAAGACAAGAAAGGTGATAAGCTCTAATGTCATGACAAAGATTCTGAAGAAAGAACAACGAGGCGTAATTGCACAATTATGGTTAAAAAATATATAAAAAATCCCTAATTTCGCGCTGGGTTGATAGTTACTCAGGTAGTTCAACTACCCCAGCCCGTGGCCAACTGTTTCCAACTGTTGAAACTACTTGGAGGGACTATAAAAGGACCTCATATGTGTGGCCTAAGGAAGGGAGAGAATTATTATTATTATACTCTGTTGGTTCCCTATCCAAGTCTGATTCCCCGTGCCTCCTGCACTTTCCCAGTTCATTTCAGGAAACCCTTGTTTCCTTGAGATACACATCCCTTTATATGTTATCTCGTATGCACTCATTTGGAAGGAGTCTTAGCGAGGCAAGGGCCGGACGGATGCGGACGACGGTCTGCGAAGGCCTTGGAAGGATCAGGTGATCTCTCCACTTACTTTTGTACGTACTATTTTTATAATACAGAAGTATCATGCTGTTCCCGAAGTAAACGTGTTAGTGTATGCTTTAATGTATGAATAATATTTGTTATACAAGCATTTAAGATGATTTATTTAATGTTTTATATGAATCTCGCTAACATATAGAGTAGAAATATACTGTACAACTTGTCCTTTGTGCTGGTTTCTTCTTGTATTTCAGGTGAAAGAGGAAGGACGGTTGCAGGGAGTTTGAACTCCACGTGGATCTACTTCAAACGTAGGACCAACGGGTAAACCTCTCATTCTGCTCTATTTCGTTTTCATGACTGTGCATGATCGTGTGAGTCTTTGTTAAGTAGTACGCCCCTGCTCTGTGGAGGTTGAATCCCAACCAACCTCTAGGGTGTTAAATCCCCGAAACAGAACTGGCGACTCCGCTGGGGATCACATTTTTGTGATTCTCCCGTTGGGTTGTTTCAGCTGTTTGGTAGGTTGCCAACAGTTTCTTCTGTCTTTTACAGTCCAGTTTGCTTTCTTGCAGTCAGTTTGAAGCTTTTATACCTTTCCCAGGCTTGTATTTTTTATTTTTCATTATCTTTCTTTGTATACGTAGTTTTTCTTGCACACAGTCGCGTATACCCGCGAGTTTGTGTAGAAGGATCCGCGTACACGCGGATTTCCCTCGACACAGACGCGTATACACGCCTGTTGCATAGCTGCAAGGTCGCGTATACCTAGGCTGAATTTGAAATTTCAAGATTCTGGTGTTTTTGGTCTGTTCTGGCTGTGGAGGCCTGTGTTTGCAGTGTCTTTGTACTTACTGGAGTGTGATAGAAGTGGTTTTAAGTCTTGGTTCTCTTTTGTTTGCCCGAAAACTGATCTTTTGGCGAAGTGTTCTTGTTGGTGCTAACACTCCTGGATTGAGTTCCAAGATCGCTTTCTGAGCGTTCTTGGCTGTTCTGTTTTACCAGAACAGAGAGCTTTTGCTCACTGACTCGCTCCTGTCTTTGTGTTGTGCTTTGCATCGCGTTCTTTGCTTTGTTTTCGATTGGTTTTCTTGAGTTTCGTAAGCTAGGGTTTTGTTGCATTTTTCGAAGATCTTTTATTGTTTCTTTGGAGTTTTGTGTTGCAACAAATTTGCACTATTTCTCTTGGCTGTTTGATTGAGTTTTTAGTTTTCCGTTGCCCTTATTGATCTTGCTATCATTAGTTTTATAAGGTTTGGGGGCATAGTTGGAGTTTATGCTTCAAATTCGGTCTCATTTTTGCTTGGATTGAGATAGTTGTTCTTGGTTTTCTTGAAGCTCTTGTTTTATAAAACTGAAAAGCCCAAAAACATTTGTTTTGCTTTTTGTTTTTGCATATCAAAAACTCAAAAAAAATTGTTTCTTGTTTTTGTTTTTGTTGTTGCCTTTTTCATTTTCGTTTGGCTTCATCTTTTGGGACTTTAGTGAATTTTCTTGCTTCTAGTTTCCCGCTTAATTGTGAAGGGAGGTTGTCTTTTGATTTCTTCTTTTTCTTGTTGAGTATTTTGGTATCTTATATTAAGAGTTCTTGTTTGCAAGAATTAGCTTTCTGGATATCAAAAGATTAGTTGAAACTGAAGGAGCCTTTTGGGAAATTTCACCTTGTTTCAAGGGACTTTCTGCATCTTAGAATTTACATGTTAGTGGTCATTTGCATTAGGTGCATTGAATCATTTAGTTAGCTTCTTAATTTTTGTGTGTGTGAGTTTGTAATTTGAAAAGAAAAATACATTTTTAGCCTCGTAGAACTTACATAGAAATTGCTCTTCATCGAAAGACTAAGAACTGCGTGTGCATGTAGTCAAGTTTTTATTAATTTCTTTTGCGTCAGAACATCATTGGTTTCAACTCCATATCCTTGTGACTTAATACAACAGCCCTTAAAATAAGCGATTAAATCTAAAATCAACTAGCAAGTTTTATTTAGAGTCAATCACCAACTAGCTAGGTTATAGGGCCTTGGAATAGGAGAGAGGAGAGTTAACTCTCCAAGGCCGCTCAAACAGACATAGAAGTTTACTAATTGAGCGAAATCCAACTCCGTGAAGTGGACTGGGAAAGCTCTCATCCGAGAGTCAAGCGCGAGGGGAAGTGAAGGTTAAGAAAAGGGATACCCCCCCTCCGATTAGCTGAATCTAACCTCAAGACCGTTCCGCCCAGCTTCTGATACGGATTGGTGTCCATAGTTGCTGTTCCTAGGTTCCACACAGGTGACTGCGGGGGGGAATACCCGTGGTACCCGAGGCAGACGTCGCATCAGTTCCAGCAGTACTTCTGGGGGGTGCCCTTGCGAAGCTTGGGTGCTTGAGCCGGCAAAGGCTGTTGTTAGGAGGTCGGCGTAACTGTTTCTGATACCTTCGCTAGTTGTTCTGGGCCCTAATCATCCCAGACTGCTTTCGGAAGGTCCTATACTTCGTTTTCCTGTATTTTGGTGTCCGGTCCTCATCACCCGGAGCGGAAATACTTGGAGGCTGTTTGCTTGCTGTTTCTCAGGGTTTTGATTTTAGTGAGTGCTCTTTGCTCCTAGCTTGCCTAGCTTTTCACTTTTCTTGAGTCTAATATAATAAATTTGTAAAAGTGGCTGATCAAGCGCCTCGACGTTCGAGGGGAGTCCGGGGGTTATCTCCCGAGAGTGCAGAGCCTTCTTCGAGAAGGCGTAGGAGCGATCTAGCAGGTGGTTTTCACCCTGTAGAGTCTGACGCTGTGGGGAGAGATCCTCCACTAAGGTCTGAAGGTTTCGTTGCTGATTCCGGTGTCGGTTCCGAGAGGAGCGTTTCGCTCACCTCGAGGGTATTGTTTCCTCAGGAGGAAGATTTTCAGATAGAAGATAGACCTGAGCCTGCAGCTACAGGTCCATCTCCTCTTCCTCTTAATCATCCGTTTGTTATAGAGTACATCGGACCGGAGTCTGAGAGACCGCCGGATCTTCCTTATCTTTCTTATCTTTCGATGGCCACGACTGGGAACGCGGCATCTACCGTGAGTGCTGCGGGCATTCAGACCCCTGCTTCTGTCGAGGCAGGGGGCACTCTTGCTCTATCTTCGAGTGCTTCTAGCACTGCTATGTTTGGCTCCGGGTTCACCCAAGCATATGCTTCTCAATCTGGTCCCTTTGTTTCAGGGATGTCCATTGCTGGAAATCCCTCTTTTTCCTTTACCGCCGGTGCAGCTGGATCTACGCCCATGTCCAACATGGCTAGTGGATCAGCTTCTTTTCAGGGTTTCCCCTTTGGGACTGGGCATATTCCTAGTCCTAATCCTTCTTTAGGGTCGTTTCTTTTTACGTCCCAGACCCAAAGTTTCAATCCTTGGGCTCAGGGGCCAAGTTCGACTGCTTTTATGGGGTGGAATCCTATGTTTGCAACGTCGGGGGCAGGGAATCAGTTCATCGCGAGTCATCCAGGGAATGCTTCTTTCCTTGCATCGAGTGCTTATCAGTCTTTTTCTCCTCTATCTAATGCATGGAACCCCTACCAGGGGCTTACATCTTCAGTCAATACTTCAGCGGGGGGAACTAGTCCGGGTCTTGGTAACTCGGCGTGGGGAGGAGGTTCTTCTCCGTTTTCTACGGGTCCTTTCTGGCAGCCTGGTGCCTCATCAAATCTAGGCTATTCTTTTCAGACTGTGGGAAATCCATCCCATCAAGGATGGAATTCTCAGGCTCCGCCGCGATTACCATTTCTGGCAACGTTAAACTTGCCAGACTTGGCGAAGTTAACTAATGACCCGATTCAGTATAGTCCGGGTTGGCCTCCGGTTCCAACCAAACTTCCTTCACACATTCCTAAGTTTGAAGGTAAGAATGGTGAAGATCCGGCAGACCATGTCACCACATTCCACTTATGGTGTTCATCCAACTCTCTGATCGACGATTCGATTAGACTGAGATTATTTCAGCGCACCTTAACTGGAAACGCCGCCAAGTGGTATATAGAGCTTACTGGGGGCAGTTTCGCCACATTTGGAGAACTGGCTGTCACTTTTCTTAACCATTTTCAGTTGCCCGTCAGATATGAGGCTGGGACCGAACTCCTGGCTAATTTTAAGCAGGATGAGGCAACTCACATTTCGGATCATATTCAGGAATGGAGGAGAAGGAAGAGGCTTATCAAAGCCCATATTCCAGGTGAGTTCCTTCTCGAGTGGTTTTTGAAGTCGCTTCAGTCAGATATTTCAAAAGATGTATCCATGTCAGGGGTATATTCCGAGGAGCAGGCCATCTTTAGGGCCCAACAGTTAGAGTTGATCTATTCTCAGTCTGGCATGCTTTACAAGTATTTGCCTAATGCTCCTCGCTCCAAATTGGATCTATCGAAACCTAAACCTGGTCCGCATGGTGACGGACTTGTCGGATCGGTGAGTAGTAGTGCAGCCAGCCTGCTTTCTCAATTGCAGCAGTTGTCTTTACAATCTGCTTCTTCTGGTCAGGCTGTGCCTGTTGATTCTTCACCTTCCCAGTCTTTGTCCATTAATGCTGTCCAATCTTCTGAACCCAAAGGAAATCAACAGTCCGATGGGAAGAAGAAGGGACGTAATAACAAGAAGAAGGGAAAGAATGGGAAGGGCAATGCTAATAAGACCAACGAGTGTGTTGGTGAAGGGCAAAAGGAGAAAAAGAAAGTTAAGTTTCCGTGCAAGCTTTGTGCTGGAGACCATCTCACGCATCTTTGCCCAAAAATTCAGGATGCTCAGCGCCTGTTATCTCAGCAGGGTTCTTCTAGTTCCCAGGCTGTGCTAACAAACCCTTTTCCCCAAGGGCAGCAATTAATTGCTGGCGCGAATCAAAATCCCGGGGCTTCCTCTGGAGGTCCTCAGGAAGGGGAAATTCCATCGAATATCTTTATGATGAGTGCTCACGTGGATGTCGCTACGAGATCCCGTGATTATGGCGGAGAGGAATCTTCGAAAGCTAAGGAAGTTCCTGATGCTACCGAGCCGCTTCATATCACGAAGCCAACTGTCGAGTCTATGCCTCGGATACCGAAGGCATCCTCTAAGCGGTCAACGATTAATCCGAACATGAGGGCTGCCTAGAACTACTCGATTGTAGAAGATCTGGCGCAGAGTCCTTGTGCTATGTCAGCTTTAGAGGTACTCCAGTCTTGTCCGGCTCAGCGCAGTGCTTTGCTCACTGCCATTGGGGCTATTGATCCAAAAAATTCTCTTATGATTACCTTTGATATGAAGAATTTTAAGAAGAGACTTCCTCATCATATGGCCTTCCATATTAAATCATCGTACCGGAAGACTAATATCTTTCGTACGGTCGTTGATGAGGTTGCTTCTACTTGCGTGATGTCTCTCGCATGCTGGAAGACACTAGGATCTCCCAAAGCTGTTCCATCTAGCACTATTCTTACTGCATTCGATGGCCATTCTCATAGGCCCCATGGTATTGTCCCGGCTTTGCCCATCTGTGTTGGGGGCAAAACCGTTAACATAGAGGTTGAGGTAGTAGATGCAACCTTGGACTACAACCTTCTGTTGGGGAGAAACTGGATATATGATATGGATGCCATTGCATCTTCACTATTTCGGATAGTATGTTTCCCCCACGAAGGGAGGATAGTTACGGTGGATCAACTGGACTGTCCTCCTGTAGACCTGGATGCGCCTCCTGACTCATCCGTCCCTAAGTTGGACAATACTAAGGCACCTATCGAGAACCTGGGAGTTGGAATGTATTCTTCCCTGATGGGATCTTTTGATCTTCCTCCTCCTAAGGTGTCTATCAATGCTATTTCATCCTCCAAGGCTCCCCTTCGAAGAGAGTTCTTTCGAACTCATTATTTTTCGGACCCTTGGACCTTGCCTTCCCCAACTGCCACTTTGGAGGAAGGGCAAGTGGGTGGAATGGCATTCCTGATTTCTGCAGCTGAGATTGCATATCAGTTTGTTGTTGACACTGCAGAGTCTGATCCAGCTCCTCTTTCGCCGGAAGAGTTGGATGGTGATGTGGCTCCGGCTTGGACGCTTACTTCTTCTTCTGCCCAGGATTGTCTAGATACCACTCTTCCATCTGAAGAGGCCATCCTGGAAGCAATGACATGTATAGAGAGACCGTGGGATGACTTGCATCATCGGTCTTACTTCCTACCTGACTTGAGCGAAGTCGAAGCTAGTTTTCCAAGTCCTCAGTCTCCTGGACCTGTTCACCCAGTCTTGAGCCCCTTAGCACCAGCACAGGTTTATGCTGAAGGGAACATGGCTGTGATCTCTCCGACTATCCCGGGGAACATCTCCAGGAATCCCAACATTATTGAGAACGTTTTCATTGGAGCTGAATGTTCCCGTGAAGAAGTTCAAATCTATACCGAGCTCTTCAAAGAGTATAGGGATGTTTTTGCTTGGTCTTATGAGGAAATGCCTGGCATAGATCCATCTATTGTCCAACATGAGATCAAGACGTATGAAAACGCTAAGCCATTCAGGCAAAAACTTCGTCCGGTTAATCCTAGGAAGGCAGCAGCTATCAAAGCTGAAGTTGAAAAGCTGCTTAAGGCGGGATTCATTTTCCCAGTTCCTCTGACTGAATGGGTTTCAAACCCCGTTCCTGTTGATAAAAAGCAAGGAACAATTCGAGTGTGCATCGATTTCAGAGACCCGAATAAGGCGTGTCCTAAAGATAATTACCCCACACCCTTCATTGATCAGATTATTGATGAGTGTGCCGGTAACGAAATTTTTTCCTTCATGGACGGTTTTTCTGGTTACAATCAAATTACTATCCGTCCAGAAGATCAACATAAGACCGCATTTATTTGTCCCCGGGGTACGTTTGCATATAAGAAAATGCCTTTTGGTCTGAAAAATGCTGGAGCCACTTTTCAGCGGGCCATGTCCTACGCCTTCCACGACATCAAGAAAATTATCGAGGCATACTTAGATGATCTAGCTGCTCATTCTCGAAAGAGGATGGATCATCCAGGACACCTCCGGCAAATATTTGAGAGATGTCGTTTTTATAAAATTCGTTTGAATCCGAACAAGTGCGTTTACGCGGTAACATCCGGTCGGCTGTTGGGATTTATCGTGTCTAATGAAGGGATAAGGGTAGATCCCTTCAAGGTTGAGGCAATACTTCGGTTGCCTCCCCCGTCTTCAATCCGTCAACTTCAAAGTCTCCAAGGGAAGTCTAACTTTCTTCGGAGGTTTATCGTTAACTATGCCGAGATTACAAAGGGATATATGAGACTGTTGAAGAAAGGAGTCCCTTTTCTTTGGGACGACTATGCTCAACGCTCATTCGATGCCTTGAAAAAGGCATTGACCGCTGCTCCTTTACTGAGTCCACCCGATTATAGCAGAGATTTTCTTTTGTATCTGGCTACAGCAGAATCTACCATTGGTATGGTTCTGGTTCAGGAGGATGATGCTCTTGTCGAGCATGTTATTTACTACCTTAGTCGAGGACTGGTAGGACCTGAACTTCGATACACCCCGATAGAAAAGTTAGCCTTAGCAGCAGTTCATGCTGTGCAGCGACTCCGGCATTACATTATTCTTCGTAAAACTTATGTCTTGGCAGCTGCCAATCCATTTCAGTTTGTCCTCAGCAGGCGAGTGATTGGGGGAAAATATAATAGATGGATTGTGATTTTACAAGAATTTGATCTAGAGTTCATGTCTGCCAAATCCAAGAAGTCATTAGTTTTTGCGGAATTGATCTCCGAGTTGCCTTGTGGAGAGGCGATGATCTATGATGAGTCCTTTCCAGACGAACACTTGTTTCTGATCTCTCCACAAGATCCTTGGTATGGGGACATCATTGTATATCTCCAGACTGCGAAGTTTCCCTCTTCTTTTTCGAAAGATGAGCGTCGTAAGCTGCGCCACTTAGCTAAAAGTTATCTGATTATTGGTGATGCTTTGTACCGTCGAGGGGTTGATTCAATCCTAAGACGCTGCTTAACTTTCGAAGAAGCTGAGGCCGTGCTTAATGATTCTCACGGTGGAGCTTGTGGGGGTCATTTATCAGGGCTTGCTACAGCCCAAAATATTTTGCGTGCTGGCTACTTCTGGCCCTCGATTTTCAAAGATTGTATTGAATCGGTCAAGAAGTGTCATCCTTGTCAAGTGTATACTCGAAAAATGCGCGCTCATCCAGCTCCGCTTTTTCCAGTCGTTATTGTCGGCCCCTTTACAAAGTGGGGTATGGATTATACTACTTGTAACCCGCCTTCGGCAAAAGGTCACAAGTACATTATCGTAGCAGTAGACTACTTTACGAAGTGGGTCTAAGCTATGCCTACTTTTGGGAACGATGGTGAGACTGCAGCTCTTTTCTTCTTCAACCAAGTCATTGCTCGTTTCGGTATACCTAGAGAGATTGTCACTGACCATGGCAGTCACTTTCAGAACAGTATGATGGCTGAGTTGGCTCTTAAATTGGGTTTCCGGCAAGAGCATTCATCTCCATATTATCCTCAGGCCAATGGCCAGGTGGAAGCCGTGAATAAGTCCTTGAAGACAATTCTTCAACGGACGATTGATAAACATAGATCCAACTGGCACATTATGCTATATCCCGCACTCTGGGCATACAGGACGTCAGTTAAAACTGCAACTGGCTTTACTCCGTTTCAGTTAGTCCACGGGGTGGAATCCGTATTTCCCATTGAATGCGAGATTCCTTCCCTTAAATTAGCTGTTGAGCTTCTTCCTGACACTTCTAGTCTGGCAGAGCGGCTTCTTCATCTGGAACATCTTGATGAGCAGCGTCGAGATGCCGCCACATTGAACGAAGCGCATAAAAACCGAGTCAAAGTCCAGTACGATAAGGCGGTTAAGCCTAGGGTCTTTTCCGAAGGCGACCTTGTTTTGGTCTATGCCCAAGAAAAGGAAGCCTTGGGGGCAGGAAAGTTTAAGTCGATGTGGTATGGCCCCTATATCGTTAAAAAGGTCCTTAAGAAAGGAGCGTATACCTTGGTTGACTTCGAAGGAAACGAGTTGTCGGAGCCCCGAAATGGGCTCTATCTGAAGAAGTATTATGCCTAGGCTTTGGCCCGGCATTTTGCTTTGTATATAGTAGTTTTTGTCTTGTACATATCTGTTTGATTTTCGATTTTTGATGGGATGGTGATGTTTTTGATCTGCTTTGGCAGGTTGTGTTGATGTCATGAGTCATTATGGTTTCGCCGATGGTGCTAGTAGACACACCCGGAACTTAGCTTCCGCGGCTTGGGTGCTTCACTATCCTTCCAGTCAGCTGATGGTATCAAGAGGGGTCTGCATTGGTCCTGCTTCCAATAACGTAGCAGAATACACTGCAGTCATTCATCTACTCTCGGAGGCAATATCTTTGGGTGTTGATTCGTTGGTAGTTTTCTTGGACTCCCAGCTGGTGGTGTCGCAGTTGAACAACACTTATCGGGTACGAGATCCATCTTTATTACGATTGTTCTTGAGGGTACGTTTGTTACAGAGGTCATTTCAATTTTTAACATTCATTCATATTCCTCGAGCTGACAATTGGTTTGCTGACTCATTAGCTAATCAAGCTTTAGATTGGCATATTAATCATTCAATACAATAAAAATCTAAATCATCAAAAACATCATACATTTGATACATTTATCACATCACATCAAAATATCGCTGTATATATATCATCAGTATGTCAAAAAACTTCACAAAATTTTGGATCCATCAATGCCGTACAAAACTTGGGCTTATGCCCCATCATGTTCAGTCTCAAAAAATATACAGTCATCTAATATGAAAATCTGTCTAAATCCTGAGGACCCTGCCCAGTGTTCCTATAGAACATCACTGCAGTGGCCACACGGCGGAACAGTCTAACCCAGTCCCGGGGTACTCCTACAACCCGTCTCTGGACGGCTTCTGGTAAGTCCTCCACAGCAGCTAGAGGGATTTGGCGGGTTAGTCCCTCCAAGTTTCTCTGCACGGCCTGGAGGGTTCTGTCAGAATCCGCTGTCTCTGCTTCACCTCTGCGGCGCTTGTGACGTGCTAGGCCCTCAGGACGCACTGGTCCAACATCCGAAACATGATCATTTTTATTTGTCAGTCATTATGAATCCAATCCAAAAACATGTTTGTTTTTCATTTTTCATACATATTTGAAAAATCCAAAAAAAAATCATATAAGTTAAAATTTTTGAAAAAACTTACCGACTGCTCCCCATGCTGCACCGGGTGGAAGTAATAGATCTGGATCTCCTCGGAAATCCATCCCGGCATAGGGATAGTCATCTACTGCGATGATCTGTTCTCTCCACCATAAGAAGAACTCATCATCCTAGGTAGTTCGGGGTACCTCGCTGCCCCCCAGTCTCTTCATCATGTCTGCCCAACGGGCAATTCTTGGGTCCCGAGGGCTGCTGATAGTTGAGATGACTTTGGGTCTCAAAGCTGGAACTCTCTCGAAGAAGAATGTAGTCAAAATGGTTCCATAGCCAAAGTGTTTCGTATGTGTTTTGCGAATCGACGTCAGTTGTTGTTTCATGTTCAGTAGCAGGGCAGTGCACCAATCATACACATGAATTAAGCACTCTACAGCTATGCTCATGTGCGCCCTGGACGCCTGATGCAGTGAGGCAGATCCTGCCACTCTGACGATGGTGAACAGGAGGATCTTCATGTGCAAGTCCCTGATATCTCTGATTGCAATCTGTGTGCCTACTTTTTTGGAATCTTCTATGCAATAGAGTTGGACATAGTCCTCCACGGTTAACCCTCCCAGGGGCTTTCCGTGCAAATCCACTGGGTCTCCCCTTCTGGAGAGTCCAGTGATGAAGTATATGTCTTCCACCTCTATGCGTAGTGGCATTTGATCAATGATGAAACAATCCTGATCCGGTTCCCAATAATTTACCAGCATTTCAAGCAATCTCACATTACTTTTCATTTTGGGCATTTTGAAAAATTTGAATAATCCACAGTTTCGGAGGACATTTTGTGCTGCACGGTCTTCCATGACCTCTTGGTCCACTGCACTATGCTCGCGTTCCCTCCATGAAATTGTCATCCTGAAGAAATTCATTAAAATTTGCATTAGAAACTCATTTTTAAAAATTCGGACTTGTGCATACGCTAGTTTCGCTGTGCACAGTCGCGTGTACACGCGGCTTTCCTTCTTTGAACCCGCGTATGCGCAGGTACGCGTTTTTTAATAAGGGTTTCCAGGTAAAAATTCACTTAATTTTAAATTTTAAACGGACAAAATGAATTAACAGGATGAATAAGGAGCCTACCTGAAGTTTCGCTGAATTCCGACGGTCGGTTGTTGCTGGTTTGACGAAACAAGTTTTTAGCTCCAGAGCTCTTTTTCCAAATCAGCTATGCAATAATGAACCATTTGAGAGGTAATTTGTGTATTTATGGCTAAAAAATTGAAAATTTTCGCAAAAATTTCCTTGTGCTTATTTTTTCGATCCGTCTTATGCTGTATAACTCGATTGCTTGGAAGTGCCCAGTTTGGTATATTTCAGGTACATTTTGACATTTTCGAGATTTTTCCCGGTTTTTGGCCCATGTGTTCAGACTCTTCACGGCAGGTATATGATCTTCACTGGCATATAGGTTAGGGAATCACTTTCCGTTGCATCTTGCATCCTAGCCTCCATACTGATCACTTGCCTTAGGGTCGATCCCATCAGGTCATGAGTATTATACCATTTTCACTCGCTGATTTTTAAATCATGACTTGATGGTAGAGCCTTCCTTTACATGGGCTTCCTTAGTTAGTTCCTCGCTATCACTTGTTGCCCATGCTGCTTTTTATGTAGGCTCGGGAGTCCTCTTTAGTCCCGCCATGTCTTTCGTGTTGAAGCTTCATTCTTCTCCTTCATCACTTATCATTTTTCTCGCTTATACCCTAGAGGCTCCCTGGTGTCGTTAAGTTGTATTACTGCATTGCATATTGGCTACTTGTTTATCCTGGCCTTTAGCCGGCTTCATTTGGACTCGATGTTTAAGCCAACTTTGACCTTGACTTTCTGTACAAGTTAACCGTTGCATGCACTTAGCTATCACGACTTGACACCTTTGTACCCATGGATGGAACATTCCTCTGAGTATCACTGACCAGTTTTCGCCACCTTGCATTGAGCATAGGATTGTTCCAAACCCTGGAACTAGTGCATCTGCTTTTTTCGATACTCGTTCTATCCATTGTATCATAGCATTATTTTATTCTTTTTCAGGCTTATTATGAAAAAGACAAAAAAATTAAATATAACAAAAAGAGCGGGAACGGGATGTATCTTCGTTATTTCGATGGCAGTACAGAGTCAGTTTGTCGCCCTTGAACAAAGCACATATACTTATATATATTTTTCCTTCATTTGGGATGGTTCTAGTTTGACCTAGGTTCAGCCTTTACCATGTTTCACTTGTCAGTTCTCCCCCGGTTGGTTATCTCTTCCAATCATATGGAGAGTTTGTTTTGCCTCCTGTAAGACAGACTTATACAGTGTCACTTTTTACTGCCATGGTCATCACAGAGTCGTGCTTTTGTTCAAGGGAAGTCTAGCCTGAGTCGGCCATTCTGCGGTGTCTCTTGACTCATTATTCAGTCGGCCTTCCCGGTCTTGTCAGTATCATGTTCTATCACATCCGATGTTTTGATCTTCTGCTCGTGCTGGTTTGAGAAGGTCTCCATTGACTTCTTGCCGGCGGGTTTGTCTCTTATCGACTACGACACATTGCTCTGAGAGCAAGCCTAGAGCCGCACCTTGGGCCTATTTCCATCATTGATAGGTGACCTCGTGCTCAGCATTTGATCATCATCATGGGTCTTCGACTGAGTGGTTTCCCCTGTGTTCGACGTCAGCACACATTATCACACTTGGGATTCGTGCAGTACCTGGATTTCCATTTGACCCTATCGGTGGATTTCTCGCCTCTGTGTCAGCTTTCATTATTGGTTGGTTCAGAGGGTTTCTTCCGTGCGCTAGTTTCATCTTGTGCATGTCGGAAACGTACTTAGGTTTTGGTTCCATCACTCTACTTCGTCCGATTCCTTCCAAATCTTGGCCTGCGGGTTACACTCGCGCTGGACTGATGTGGGATGCCTTAATGCCTTCCTTCCAGCAGATCTTTTCCCATCGACTCCGACTCATTGCTCTGGGAACAAGATCTAGAGTCTTTTGTCAGTACCTTAGGGTTTGCAGTCATTAGTGGCAGACTCTTCGCTATCGACAATGGGGATTCATTATTGCCTCCTGATTGGTAGATTCTTTCAGGTGTTCGACTTCAACTCATTCATTCACACTTGTCAGATTGTACTGGGGCACCTTGACACTCATCATCATTATCGGTGGGTTGTCTCGCGTTGGTTAACGGGAAACATCATTGCCCGGTAATCCAACGATTTCTCACATGGTCGACTTCAGCTCATTTCTTCCCAGTGTGTAGAATTGTGCCGTTGTGATCGGTGAAGACCTTGGGTTGCATCAGCATTTCTCGGATCACTGTTGACAGTTCTTTCAGTTTCTGCCAGTGTTGCCGTCCACCCTTATATGTTGCAGTTCAGCACAGCAGCATCTTATATGTTGATCCCCGAGTTGCGGGATTGTACCGTTTGATCCGCCTCTTATGATCCGGTACTTGGAGATTCAGTTACTTGATCAGATATCCAGTTGCACTATCTTTGCTCAGCTTTCTATATGTGATACTTGGACATTGATACAGACTTGTCTTTCCGGGCCCTGCTCAGATGATTCACTATGTATTTTCAGTTCAGTTATACTTGTATACATGTTGGATCTATTCAGTACTTTCTATATATATGATGTATTTTTGACCGAGCATGGGTATGCCCGCCTCAGCATGTGTTGACTCTCTGGTTTCTTTCATTGGTTTTTGGCAGGCTGAAATCTGGTGAAGTCCTCTCTTGTCCTTGCGAAGTTCTTTCTATGTGCATAATACATTTCGGCCATCATGTACCCCTTTTGACCTCATATATTAGGGGGCATCTGTTATAGCATCATTTCTCACCTTGACATGATTCATGATTGCTACATGGCTTTATGGGCACCCATTCCTACAGACTTGGACAAATTCACTTAAAAACAGTGGAAAATCCTTCATACGCGACTATGCCCGTGTTTTTCCGCGTGTATACGCTAGTACAGCTAGACTTTTCCGCGTATGCATTTTTAATGATTAAAAAATATATAAAAAATCCCTAATTTCGCGCTGGGTTGATAGTTACTCAGGTAGTTCAACTACCCCAGCCCGTGGCCAACTGTTTCCAACTGTTGAAACTACTTGGAGGGACTATAAAAGGACCTCATATGTGTGGCCTAAGGGAAGAGAGAATTATTATTATTATACTCTGTTGGTTCCCTATCCAAGTCTGATTCCCCGTGCCTCCTGCACTTTCCCAGTTCATTTCAGGAAACCCTTGTTTCCTTGAGATACACATCCCTTTATATGTTATCTCGTATGCACTCATTTGGAAGGAGTCTTAGCGAGGCAAGGGCTGGACGGATCCGGACGACTGTCTGCGAAGGCCTTGGAAGGATCAGGGGATCTCTCCACTTACTTTTGTACGTACTATTTTTATAATACAGAAGTATCATGCTGTTCCCGAAGTAAACGTGTTAGTGTATGCTTTAATGTATGAAGAATATTTGTTATACAAGCATTTAAGATGATTTATTTAATGTTTTATATGAATTTCGCTAACATATAGAGTAGAAATATACTGTACAACTTGTCCTTTGTGCTGGTTTCTTCTTGTATTTCAGGTGAAAGAGGAAGGACGGTTGCAGGGAGTTTGAACTCCACGTGGATCTACTTCAAACGTAGGACCAACGGGTAAACCTCTCGTTCTGCTCTATTTCGTTTTCATGATTGTGCATGATCGTGTGA
>CM076572.1:116798455-116875258 GCA_034641835.2 Pinus albicaulis
CTTGGAGAATCCAAATTAGGTCAGACCTGTGGCATTTGAAATAAGCTTCAAAGGGCTACTACAGGGTTGAATTTCAGATATTAAAGATTTTCAATTACATAGATAATCCAATTTCAATATCGAGCTCCTCAAAAGCAAGAAAAAGGTGTGTATTTTTTTTCCGAATTGCATAAGTCTTGTTTGAAGAATCAATTTGAATTGATTCCAAGGGCATATCAGTATTGGGTTCTAAAAGATGCCTCGTAAAAATAATTCAACACCCATTAAGCCTTCAGAAGGGTCTACTATGACTCATGAAGATGAAGAATTGCAGCATGATCTATCAAAATTACAAGAGCAAGTGCAACAAATTTCACTCTCGCAAAGAGCAACAAAAAATGAAATGGAAGTTTTGAAGAAAGGTGTGGAAGAGAAGATGGATGGCATGGAAGCTAAGATGGAAAACATGAAGAATGATCTAAAAATAGACATCGAAGGTTTGACAAAGTTGATACAAGAACGGTTTCCTAATGGTGAAAAGATAGTAGAAGAACCTCATGATGAGAACAAAATCAATGTTAATTGTGATTTGATAAACTCTAATGTTGGAGGGAAGAACCACCATATTCCAAAAATGGATATGAGGAAGTTTGATGGAAAGGATCCTGTAACATGGATACTACAGATGGAGCAATATTTTGATCTCCATAATGTGCAAAACACACAAAAGGTACGCGTTGCAACTTTACATTTAGAACAAAATACATTTGTATGGTATCGATGGCTTTGCTCCCGTAAAAAAATTGTCACTTGGTCAATTTTTACGGAGGAAATGATAGCACATTATGAGGATACAAAGAGCAACAGCTTCTTTAGCCAATTGATAAATTTCAAACAAAAGGGTTTAGTGGGGCAGCACATTGAGGACTTCCAAAAATTGAATATAAGGGTAACTGATATTCCAGAGGAACACAGGATTGATCTCTTCATAGGTACTCTAAAGGATAACATCGAACATGAAGTTCGTGTGTTGGAACCTGATTCATTAGAGAAGGCATTCAGGTTGGCAAGAAAAGTTGAATGTAAAATTATGGCGACAAGGAAGCCTACCACTCAATTCTATAAAGAAGGAAGTGTTGCTACGCCTAGATTTCCACAACCTACAAGGTTGACACCACAACAATTGGAAGAAAAAAGAGCAAAAGAGCTTTGCTACAGTTGTGATAGCAAATACACTAAAGGTCATAAGTGTGCTGAAAAGAAATTATTTTACATAGATTGTGAAGAAGAAGAAGAAAATGAACAAGAAGAGGATACACACCAGGAACCAGCCATAGAAGAGGCTCACTAGAAGTTCCAACATCAAAATCATCTATTTCTCCATATCTCCAAAAAGTCTTGTAAAATCATTCCAAGGTTTTTGAAACTCCCGAAGGACTCCCACCTATTCGTGATCATGATCCTGCTATTCATTTGATTCCAGGAAGTGTTCCTCCAAACATCAGGCCTAACAGATATCCTTATGTCCAAAAGAGTGAAATTGAAAGTATGATTGCAAAAATGTTAGAGGTCAGTGTAATTCAACCTAGTCCAAGTTCTTTCTCTGCTCCAGTAGTATTGGTGCATAAGAAGGATGGATCATGGCGCATGTTTCTGGTTTATAGGGAGCTCAATAATATCACTATTAAAGATAAATTTCCCATTCCTGTGATTGATGAATTATTGATGAATTACATGGAGCAATTTATTTTACTAAGTTGGATCTTCGTTCAGGATATCATCAAATTAGAATGAAGACTAAAGATATTCTAAAAACAAAATTCCGAACTCATGAGTGTCATTATGAATTTTTGGTCATACCTTTGGCCTTACCAATGCACCTTCTACATTTCAAGGGTTGATGAATTCAATTTTCAAACCCTTTCTTAGAAAATTTGTGCTAGTATTTTTTGACGATATACTAATCTACAACAGGTCTTGGAAGGATCATGTTCAACATGTTGACAAGGTGCTCAAACTATTGGAGGAGAAACAATTATATGCAAAAACATCGAAATGTTTCTTTGGAGTACAAGAGGTGGAATATATGGGTCATATTGTATCTCACGAGGGTGTTAAAGTAGACCCTAACAAAATTAAAGCCATTAAGCAATGGAAAGACCCCACAACCATAAAGAAGTTGCACTGATTTCTCGGGTTAACAGGGTATTATCGCAAGTTTGTTAAGAATTATGGGAGAATAATAGCACCTCTAACAACATTATTGAAGAAAGATGCATTTTCATGGACTCCTGAAGCAACTAAGGCATTTGAACATCTTAAAGAGGCAATGTGCCTAGCACTAGTATTAGCTACTTCAGACATCACAAAAACCTTTATTGTGGAATGTAATTCCTCGGGAAATGGAATTGGTGTTGTTTTAATGCAAGAAGGAAGACCCATTGCTTTTTAAAGTCACCTAATCAAAGGAAAGTATTTACAAAAGGATATTTATGAGAAGGAAATGTTGTCAATACTACATGCACTAAAGAAATGGTGACCTTACCTAATGGGAAGACACTTCAAGGTAAAAATTGATCATGATCATCTTAAACACTTTTTGAAACAAAGACTATCTTTAGAAGACCAGCAAAAATGGGTCACAAAGATGTTGGGTTATGACTTTGAAATCATATACAAAAAAGGGAAGCTAAATGTTGTTGCAGATGCACTCTCAAGAAAGGATAAAGAGGTGGAAGCATTGCTTTGTGCCATTTCTATTATCCAGCCAGATTGGATAACTGAAGCAAGGGATGAATGGAATAAGGATGAACAAGTGTGGACACTCATTCAAAATTTGCAGCGATATCTTAGTACATTTGATACATTTAGTTGGAAAAATGATTCCTTATGGTACAAAGATCACTTATATATTTGCAAGAATTCCCAACTAAAACAAAATATTCTTTTGGAATTGCACACTTCTCCTTTGGGAGGACACTTAGGATTTTTTAAAACTTACCACACGGTGAAGAAATAATTTTTTTGGGATGGACTTAAATCGGATATTCAAAATTTTGTGGCGAAACATTTGGTTTTCCAGCAAAATAAAGTTGAGACAATTAAAACCCCAAGTCGTCTACAACCTTTATCCATTCCAAGTCAATGTTGGGAGGAGATTTCAATGGATTTTATCATAGGTTTACCTAATTTTGAAGGAAAGAGTGTCATCATGGTGGTAGTTGATAGACTTACCAAGTATGCACACTTTTGTGCATTATCTCATCCATTTAAAGCAAGTACAGTTGCTACTACATTTATGGAAATAATTCAAAAGCTACATGGAAACCCAAAGATTATTGTAAGTGACAGAGATCCCAGTTTTACAGGAAATTTTTGGACGGAATTATTTTCTTATTTGGGTACTCAACTAGCTCATAGCTCATCTTATCATCCTTAATCTAATGGTCAAACTAAGATAGTGAATAAATTTTTGGAAGGATATCTTCGTTGTTTTGTATTTGATAAGAAAGAACAATGGGTCAAGTGGTTACCTCTCACTGAATGGTGGTATAACACTTCCTTCCATACTGTAGCAAAAATGACCCCTTTTATGGAACTTTATGGATATCATCCATCATCCATCACATCTTCTTTAAGGGAAAATTCTAGGGTTCAAGAAGTTGAATATCACATCGAGCATCAACAACAACTTCTCCAACTCTTAAAGGATAACCTAAATTTGGCACAAAATTGAATGAAACAACAACCAAATCAACATCACAGCAAGAGAATTTTGTATCTAGGAGACTGGTTATTTTTACAACTACAACCGTACAAAAAAATTTCCCTTAAGCAAGATAAGAAGGATAATAAATTATCACCAAAGTAGTATGGTCCTCACAAGGTGTTGCAAACTATTGCTACTATGGCATACAAATTGGAGCTTCCTTCTTCTTCGCAGTGCATCCAGTTTTCCATGTTTCATGCTTAAAGAAGGTTATAGGGGACAAATTTCCAGTTCAAACAATATCGCCAGAACTTGATGAGGAAGTAAAACCCATATTGGAACCTAAAGCAGTCACAGAAACAAGAACTTAGTAGCTACGAAATCGATCAATTTCAAAGTATCTCATCAAAAGGAAGAGCTTACCCATTGAAGATTCTTCATGGGAGGATGAGAATTTTATACAAAAATACCCAGAGCTACTCAAGCGTTGAGGACAACACTTTTTTGAAGGAGAGGAGAATTTTAGGTCCCTATATTACTAGTATAGTCCCTTATTGTTGCTAGTGTAACCCCCTTATTATTATTGGTGTACCACTGTAACCTCCATATTGTTATTATTATGCCCTTACATTGTTATTGTTAGGTTAGCTAGGATTAGATTGTGGCCCCATGGACTCCTATATATAGAAATGAGGTTTTGGTCATTTGAATCATCCAAGATTTGTTCATTTGTGTAATGTATTGGAGGTTTCCCCCTTGAAGTGGCTGATTTCTAAGGCGTTGATCTCTCTTTTCATCTATTTTTGGAGCTGGTTTCATTACAGTCGCATATCTAAGAATAGATGAGCAAGAATCTCAAAGGACAACAAAGATTAGAGAATCCAACTCAAAAGTGGATGATGGTCGTGAAAAATATAAAATTGAAACCCATTATGCAGGCATACATATGGATGAAGAAGATGCAACAAAGATTGCAATGAGAGAATTTGAAGTCTCTATGTGTGAAACAAAGAAAGAGCATATAAGTGCTTAAGGACTCCACTGTAACGTGGAAGGTGCAGATGATGGTGAATCCCACTATGATGAAACACATGTGGATGATGACCTCAAAGTGAGATTTGAATTGGTGAATCCATCAGTAGCTGATGAATTTGTTGAAGTTGAAATTGTAAATGAGCACATGCATGCTCAGATATCCCACCATAGGGAGGATGAACATTATGTTGGTTATATGTATGGTTTCCTTTTGAAATAAGGATTTATTATGGCAATATGGTAAGTGTGATGTTTGATGAAGCATTGAAGGTTGAAGCTTCCCCTATAACAACAAGATATGAAGCAGTTGGAACTTCTCATGAAGCGATACATGATCTAGAAGCAACTGATGATCAAGAAGAGGATAAAGTGATTCAAGATTTTTTGATGAGAGTATCCAGTAATAATATAATAGTGGAATGCAACCTCCATGCAATGGAAAAGAAGGAAAATAAGGAAGAGGTTGAGAAGGAAGCTCTCACTAAAGAGCATAACAAAGATGTTTTTAACATTTTTTTTTAATATGCAAGCATTCAAAATAGCATGGGAGTAGAATTTGAAAACAAAGTTGTTAATAAGTTTGATGCAGATTTGAAGCTCATTAAAGAATGGATTGAGAAGACAATTGAAAAAATTGATGAGAGTCTTAAAGCAATAGCTAGAATAAAAGAATTAAATGAAGTGTTGAACAAGAAAAAGGAGCATGCTTATGATTTTAAATGTAATCCTAATGATTATCTTTAGTGTGCAGACTACAGTAAAAGAGCAGTAGTACCTGATGATGAAACTAAAGAGAATGACATGGAAGTTTTCGAAAACAAGGAAGAATGCATTAAAACCATTTTTCAGCAATGGAGTCAAGGAGATATGGTATTTTTCTATAAAGAAATATGGCAGAAAGAAAGCTAGAAATAAGAAGCACAAGAAGCAGAGAAAAGAAGACAATTTGAAGATGAAGATTTGTGGCAACATTCCATAGTTGAATGAATATTGGAATAGGAAGTTGTAGAAGACATGATCATATTATTTTGCAGCAAGAAATATAGAAAAGTAAAAGAAACATTCCAACAACAACAAGTGAATAAATATGGAGCCTACAATAAGAATGAGCAATAGAGAATGAAGCAATTTTCAGGATATCAAACCTGGAATAAACGAAAAATAAAATTGTAAAAGTTTTGAGTCATTGTAAGCCTGAATGAGACTTAGACCAACAGACATGTTTGAGTGATGATTGATTCAATTTCTATTGTAAGCCTAACAGACATATTTGAGTCATCTTGAATCATCTTTGAGTTATTTTGAGTCATACAGAAGTAATTAAGGCTGAGTGTTGGAAATAATGATTTACTCCTGCATGAAGATCTGGCAAGATCAAAGTCAAGTGATGCTTGAAGAGATAAGCTAGGTTAAGTGCAAACCAAATTTAGAGTGTGAATTAACTGAGTTAAGTGTGAGTAAGGTTGAGTTCAATATATATTTTGAGAAGTCTAAATTTAGTGTGTGTGTGCATGTTAAGTTGTTCTGGGTGAGTCACTAGTTGAAAATTTTTAGATACCCTTCATAAGGTTCATTATAATCAATTCAAGTCAGATCAACTTTGTGTGATCAATAGAAGAGAAACAACTCAGGTTATTTGTGTGTGTAAGTTTTCTACTTTCCTCCTCTTTGCCTTTCCAACAAAATTGGAAGCTAGGGGTTAAGATGTGTGAACATCTATTTATAGTTATTTGATGTTAGTTAGCTACTCTAGAAGCACACCCACACATTAGGATGGTATTCAAATATTTTTTTGGTTTTATGGACTTGGAATCTATAGGAAATTGGAAAATTCATGGAAAGAAATGGAGCAAGAAATTGAAGCTAAGAAGTCTTCGTTTAAATTGGGCTCATGTTTGGTGGAAGTTGCGACATGGAAGGTTTCTTGTAAGAGATTGAGTTTAGTGTGGTCTTTTCCTTCTTTATTCTTTCCACTTTTCATGGTAATGTATTTGGAAAATTTGGGATATATTGTCCATTGTGCTTTGGCAGCATAGCAAGAAGGCTCTTCTCCTCTGTAACGAGCACAATTCAAGTCTATGGGTTTTTGGTGGTGGTTCTTGGTTTCAAATCTATTGAGGTAATGGATGTGGAGAAATTTGGTGCTATGATATGTGTTTCTCAATGATTTTATTGTGATTTTGTCATTTTTAGTCATAAATTTCAATCTTTGTTTCTCACAAATTTGAATTTCAAGCCAATCCCTAGGTTGGTTAGCACATTTAGGTATTTTTCTCCTTGTAGTTCTATTTCCCCTCCGTCTCTTATAAACCTATGCAAAATCCCATCATACTCTAATTTCTCTTTTCTAATTTTATGTCCCTTATTCACTCCACCCTTATTTTCATTCTCTTGAGCCCCCTATCCCCTCAGTTTTATCGTCTAGCCGCTCACTAGCTCACCTGGGTGTATTATTTACCTACCTACTTTCTAATCAAATATTGCTTTACTCTCCCCATCTCTACCCAATCTCTCCTTTCATTTTCCATGATGGAAAGACATTGATTATCATCAGGTCACAAAGGTGGTATAAGGGATAGAACTAGCTCGTCTACCAGGGTAGACACCTTTCCATCTTCCTCCTCTCAAACTTGGACCAAAGTAGGTTCAGTATGATACATGACCTAAAGTGGTGAGGCCTACCATAGAAAAAGTGGAGAAAGAGGTCCAATAGTAATGTAGGTTTATTCCCTAACTAACATATTGAAAAAGAGACTAGGCATTGGATTTTTGAATAGGAACCTCTACGAGGTCTCGACAAACCTATATGCAAGTGGTCAATTGATATTTCCAAATTAATATTATTATTGGAAGTGTTCATTTAATGATCTAACACATAATAATAGATCCCGGTTCCCATGGTAAAAGTGTTGGAGAAAATTGAAATATTATGTAAGAAATTATTTTTGTTAGCCAAAAATTAAGCAAACATCACCTTCACCTCCTCCGATAAAGATAGTGGCTCACCTCAACCAACCCATATGGACTCTCCCATGAAATTAAATGACTAAGTGATCCATCTTACTAGTTTACATTTTATTTTATAATTTTAGTATTAACATTGTGTTGAATACGATGTTAATCACCAGCCATGCATTTGGATTAGTTGGTTTCCTACATGGCACATTAGGTGTAGGAAAAAAATGTCATGCACCTGTTTTTTCTACAATTAATACAAGTTTCATAACCTTACAAAAAAAAGAGGTATAGGTATATTTTTAAATTGAAATATTGATATAATTAATATTAAAATATATATGACAATTAATTATGGTTAATTATGGTTAGTCATAATTAATAATAGTTGATTATATGTAATTATTAACAATGCTTAATTATGTTTAATTTAAGTTTATTTTGCTTACATATGTATGAATTTGTTTTATTTCTTTTAATTATGGTTGATTTGGTTGAGCAGGATTAACTAAAAAAAACCATGGTTGATTATATTTGACTATAGTTGGTTTTGGTTGATGGTGTTTGACTATAAGTGACATTTGGTGGATTGTACTTGAACATGTTCTCCCATGCTTAACTAAATTTTACCAAGTTTGAGATGTCTGAATATAGTTGGTCATGATTGACAATGGTTGAGAATGATTGACCGTGTCTTAATGTAGTCCAACATGTTTGACCTAATTCATGGAAATGATATTAAAAACCGTCATATAGGTTTTAACAAGTGATGCAATAAGACTATTATATCAATGCTTAAAAAGTTTGTGAAAATTCCGCAAAGAATGGATTTTATTAGCACTTGCAAAACTATGTATCAACACATGCAAAACTAGATATCAATCCATACAAAGATTATATATCAATGTTGTGATCAAAATTATGTTAAACATTGCAACATGAGTCACATAGGTGATATTTGCATTGTTCCAAAGGATAAAAAATGCATTGAAGATATATATTAAAGTGAGATGTATATTATGTTACCGAGGCATTATAAAGGATTCAAACAAACACATTGCAGAGAATATACCAATGCATTGAAGGGAGGATATACATTGTGTGCAAAAGGGATGTGTTGGGGATAGTACTTTGCTACAAATAATGTATATGATGCATGAAATGTCAATGCAAAAAGTTAAATACACCAAGGGATGTAATAATATGTGAAGGAAGGGATGCGATAATAAAATGACAAACATTATTGTGATGGAAAGTTATATTGAGAACATGTAGTGGAAATCATGTAAAATTCACAATGAGAGGATCATCATAACAAATAAATAGGGAATATTGAGCCAATCACAAATTTAATAGATGGTCAAAGTGGCAGAAGACTACCTTGCAACCTAGGCCAAGACCAGAGTCACATGAATACAATTAATAGATCAACCTTAATATTGGAATAAAATCATCATTTAAGGGCTATGAACTCCTACGGATGTGTCAACGCTTATTATTATTGATTAATTCTATTTATAATTAATGATTTCTTATTTTATTATAGTGAAGAGTGTTCATCTTGCATCCTAATTACTATTTATGTGTTTGCAGGATTGGGGTTGCAGAACATATGTTGGTCATATACATCTAAACAACACATAGAGACACGATCTCAATCAATGAAAACCATTGAATAGTCAAATCAGCACCAAGGTGACCCTTGGGCGTAACAAAGAAATCGACAATTTTCTTAAAACACCATATATTTCATACAAGATACTATGTCAAAGCTCATTTAATTTCATCTTATTATATTGTAAATATATTATTTTTTCATAAAATGGAAAATAGTAAGACTATCGAAAAGGACCAAAATAACATCAAATGTAATGAGGAAGTATAAAGGGTTCTAGATAAGTTAAAAATTCAAGTGGAAATGAAAGGTCATAAGTAAGGTTGAAAGTCACCCCACTTCTATAAATGCACTATCATGCCTCATTGAAATGTAATTTTAGCACTTAAGCTAGGTTTGTAATTATATAACTATTTTGTGCTTGGAGAACTGAAAGCATTATCCTCTTGTTAACTTCTAGGATGAGTGATTGTGAGGCTAGGGTTTCAGTCTGAACGATGATATGAGAAATATTGATTCCACAATTGGATTTTGAGGAGCCCATGGTAAATTTATTTGAATGGGAAGCAGTGTTAACGATAATATTTTCACTTCATGCATTGATTCCCATGGATTCCTCTATTAGATATATTTGCTAACTGGAATTCTAATCATGTATGCATGTGCGTTTACATATTGGTCATGTGTTTATGATCTAATTTGTTGCATGAAACTAGTATGCTTACTTTGAATCTCTACTCTTCGTTCCATCCAGATGTTATTAATTAATTGTGAACTAATTTACAATTGGTTTCTAGCACTTTCTTGTTTGTGCATGTCTTATTTAGTCTCATCTATATGGTTCTTTGATATGGCATACTCCTGCTCATTACTATGTTGTTAATTTCTTCTATTATGTTCCGCAAGATATCAAAGGAGAGTTGATTTCGTCCTCATTATTTTGGAATTTGACACTTGGTAACATGCACACACATAGTGGATGTTTGGCCCACAAAATATATGGGGCTCCTATCTCAAACAGTGTGAGGTATAATTGGGACTTCACACTGAGGATACCCCTAATATTGGCAGAAAATCCTGAAATTTAAACATAAGTCCCTCTTGATTGGACCATCTTGATTTGAGTCCTTAATCACATGTTATATGACCTTCATTGTGACATATGTGACAATTAAAAATTGGGATTCAACACTTGCGAAAATGGTTGAGGCATTTTTCTATTTTGGTCCACGTGTCTCCATCTCGATACCTAATCATATCCTCCTTATCTCTCAATATCATGGGTTATGTAATCATGCACTTTGTGCATGAGAAAAAAGAACCAAAAGTCTTATTTTGATACTTGTATGTAGAAGGCAATCTCAAACTTCTAAAATTACTTCTTGCAAGAGCCATGTTCCCTTGTTGATCAACACCTGCTTGATTATTACTTGTGGATTATTTTTTAGGTTTCATATAGATTTACTAATATTCAATAACTACACCATTTTTTCTTGTTCATCCTTTCTCTTCATTATGGCTCCTTGTACTTTTCTTCTTCTAGGAATTATCTTGAGAGACATTGAAATATACATGCTTGACTTGATGCATTACTTGCTTTTGATCTTCAAGGGAGTTGTTGTTGGATTCTATGAATTTTTTATCAAGATTCTTGGAGTGGTCTTCATTTTATGAGCTATTAGGGCCATTGTTCTTGGGGATCTCAAAATTTCCTTGATAAACAAGACTTTTCTTAATAAGTGGGATCCTCTACACATTTATTATGTGATCTAGGGTTTAGTCCCTTTTTGAAACTTCAAAATGAGTTGGTCCAATTATTCTCTTAACACGAAAACCTCCTCTTCTATTCTTTTGAAAAAATTCTCCTTTTTATTTAGTTATTCAGAAAAAAAATTAATAAATAAATAAATAAAATCATTTACTCTTTTTGCTTCTTCTAATTTGACTTTAAGAGAAATAATGTTGTCTCATTCAGGTGTTGGTCTTGAATCTACTGCATCATCTGAATTTCCTTCTTTCTAAGAATTATCATTTCCTTCAATGCACTTTTAGTTTCACCTTCTTAATCAAATTTTGCTTTAGGTTCTTCATCCTCAACAATGAAAAATATTTTACCCCTTTCTTTGTTGGTCATGCTTTCATTTATTTCACTATCACTTTTTTTCCTTTGAGTAAAAATTATTTTTTCTTACTACTTTTCATTTTATTTTGGTGCCTGGATTTGAATTTGGACTCATCATCACTATCATTCATATTATCATAATGACATTTAGATGCATAATGTCTTATCCTTCTGCATTCAGAACATTTTAAAGGAAGCTTACGTTTGAACTTGTTGGTTGTTCTCTTCGACTTATGGAAAAAATTGGATTCTTCTGCATCAATGATAGATTCTTCTTGATTTTTTTTTTCTCTTATTTTTCTACCTTGAAAGCGACTTACTTGACTCTTAATTTTTCTTCCTTGATTCTTAGCTCATATGGGAAGATATTTCCATGAATTTTTTCCATGAACATGATGTCTACTTCTGATAGTTACTCAAGGGCCGATAATTTGGGATTGAATCTTTACAAAAGTGATCTCAAAATATTTTGAATAATAGATCTATACTTGAATTATTTAACAAAACATGCAATGGAGTTGAAAATGTTGTCTACTCAAAAGAAAATATGAAGCAATGTCCTCATCTTCATCTATATTTAAACTTTCAAATTGTCCCCTGGGAGCTTGCAATATAACTTCTTTTACTTTTCCATCCCCTTCATAAAAAATTTTGAGCTTATTCCATACCTCATGAGATGGCTTGCATTGCATTAGTTTGACAAATTATGATTGTGACAATACACTTAAGATAACATGTTTTGCTTCTTCTTTAAATGTGTAGACTTAATTTTTTGCGGCATCCATTGGAATGGCATTATGAACTTTATAATCGGTCTCCATAGTTTCTCAAACTTCTACTCCTAAGGATATATGATATGTCTCCACTTTTTTATTTCAAAATGCATGTTCATTACCATCAAACATAAGGGGCATACCCACTTCTCTAGTGATGGTGAGTTTCCTTAAACTTCAAACTTATAATAGTAAACTCTTATGAAAGAAAACCACTTTGATACCACTTGTTTGCCGAAATGTCAAATTAAGAGGGGTGGTGAATTAGTTGGAAATCAATTTTAAAATTTCATAATTTTTCCATGATCAACCAATCATATAGTAATGAATCATAACCATAAGCATCATATCATCGAATAGAACATTGCATCATCAAGCTACCATAAAATCAATAACATATCAAGAATTTATCACATCACAAAGATGCACGAGATTTTTATGTGGAAACCCATACGAGAGAAAAGAACAAATCTTCTTTTCTTGAATTCATTTACATATATTTGCAGGCTAAAACCTACTGGAGGAAACTACCCCCAATATATTCAAGTTTCCACTTATGGTAGGATACAAACTAATCGAGGCAAGAACCTAAAAAGTGTAAGCAACTACTCATTGGAGGCTACAACATAATTGAGGCACCAATCTTGATAATGAGTGAGGTCCGACCTACTCTAGGCTCCAACTTGATTAATGAGGCTCCAACCTTGATAATGAGTGGGTTATAACCTTCTCTATGTTCCAACCAAATTGAGGCTCCAGCCTCCTTCTTTAAGTCCTTATGGACCTCTATTTTGTATCATTCTCAAACTAATCCAATACAGTATATATCATTGAATCATAAGTAATGTCACAATCTGCAACCTCTAGTCTATGTCATTGCATAGTCCATAATCACTACCACTACCACTACAATCATTTTCATAACCTACAATTATTGTCAGTGTAATAACTTGAAACAATTGTTACTTCAATCACTATCCAAAATACTACCATAAACAACTCACAAGTTTTGATGCTATTGCCCATACTTCACTTTAGCTTATCCATTAATTTTTTCACTCACATGCTTTCTAAGAAACTAATCTTTGCCATATTATCAAAACTTCGGCAACTCCTTGAAAAACACATCAAAAATATTCTTTACCATGAAAAAGTGTCAATAAGATATTACATACCCTTGGTTAAATCCATTTCAAAGCCCTAATTTCCCATCTTCTTTTGGAATCCAATTTGGACCGATATTGAGCCCAAAAACCCATAAAAACCAATTAAAAACTTTATATAAATTATGTGCTCTATAAAATATCACATTTCAACTACGCTTCTACAAATTGACCAGATTTTTGCACTGGAGTGATGGAATGGACACCACTGGTCTATTGAATCATTCTAAGAAAATCACTCAATATAATATAAAAAAATTAGTGTTGACATGACTACCGTCGAGACTCAAGCTAGGGTCTCGGCGAATACAACATGAGTGTGTCACAACTTAGCTGTGTGTGAGGCTTGTTAGCCCAAGCCTCCAAAGTTTTGTTATTTTCTATCTAAGACTAGAGTGAGGTATGGCCTTTATATGAACCCTATTATATTATGTCAAAACATATACTAGTATATAACACCATGAGTCCAAGGGTATTGAATTTGTGCCCACCATGTCAGGACGTATGCCAATGTAGATTACTCTTCTTGTCTGAGGGTATGGCCTTTGTGCCAATCGTGTTATGCCATGTCATGGCATATGCCAATGTATAGAAATCTTCCCATTCATGAGGATGGCCTTAATTCCAACCCTATTATTCCATGTTCAATGTATGCCAATACATATATAACACTTCCCATCCAAGGGTATAGCCTTTGTGCCAATATTATTATGCCATGTCATGATGTACGCCAATAATTCTATAACACTTCCCATTCAAGGATATGGCCTTCGAGCTACTCCAATTATTCCATGTCATGATGTAAGCCAAGACATATATAACACTACATGTCTGAGGGTATGGCCTTCGTTCCTACATACTATACCATGTCACAAGGTATGCTCATATATATAACACTATCCAATAACGTGGATTCCACCATGGGCATCACCATATTGCAGCTATACTAGAGGTTAACAATCTTGGTTTGAGTCACAATGAAAAGAAAAAAGTGCCCAGCCTCTTCACTATTACTCGAAACAAAAAAGAACTTCAAATGTTGAGAATGAGTTTTACCAATCGATCACACCATCACTTATGTTTAAATGAGAAACTCAAGTGCACATAAATTTTGGTTCATGGTCCTGAAATTATGGAGGGATGACACAAGGGCCATGGATTCATCTGATAACATTGCGGCAGAAATTCCATGTGACATATTACAGTATTCCATACAATTTGGGTTTGGCTTAAGGGCCATGAACTTCTTATGTGATACCATACAATGTTTTATACAATCATGGCTTGGTTTGAATGTATGATCTCGACATAATGTCATTTATCCATTAATTAGCCCATGTGACTAGGCCCTATTACCTAGTTCTTATGGAATTCTATCCATTTACATGATGATGTTAGCATGAGATCATCATGCCACATGACAACTTGAGGGGTGCAACACGTCACTCATTTCCATCCTTTCTTCCAATCAAAACTTGACATTTGTCCATGCCACATGGAAACTTCTAGTGATGCCATGTCATCATGTTAACATCAGTGAGTGATGTGTCACCTAAATGTACAAACAAATTTTGAGCTCTTGCCATTAGTAAACCAATCAAATTTCATTATGTGTCTATCTAACTTTATGTCAATGTTGTGGTTAACTATCATGCGAGTTTCCATATTGTCTAAACTCCAATTTTTTCTTCTGTTAGTTACATGCATAATATCTTGAAAATATCCATCATCGTTAACTGGGTTAAATTTCATGCATATTTCGTTGAGATAAGTCACTGACAGGTACAGTGGACTGGGGATGTCCTTGGAATGTGCTTTAACATATTAACATTTTGAGTTTTTTCCCTATAGTTTGGGCCTCCAACTAGATTTTATTTTCAGATTGCCATAACCTCTCATTTGGGAGGAGATTTTTAAGTGTAGGATTTTTTAATTGTACCATTTATAGGATCATTTGGACATCATAACTACATCAAAATCTCAAATAACTTCAATCACCTTCATCTTCATGTGATGAGTTACTGTAAGAGATACAAATATCATATTTCTTCATAGAGAGTCCTAATACTTCCATAGGCATCACGAATGACATTGTTGTTGTCGGGCGAAAACGCGAAGTTGGGAAACACTTTTTGGCATGAGATAGAATTCGAGAGAGTTTTTTAATTTCTCGGCCGAGAAAAAAAGTCAACAAAATTTCTCGGCCGAGAGTTGTGTGAAAAATTTCTCGGCCGCAAACTCTCGGCCGAGAGTTAGAAAAACTCTCGGCCGAGAGTTTTTTACATTCAAAAACTCTCGGCCGAGAGTTTTTCTAACTCTCGGCCGAGAGTTTTATTGTGCAAACTCTCGGCCGCAAACTCTCGGCCGAGAGTTTTTAAAACTTTTTCCCGGGAGTTTTCCCGCGCATAAATTGGTTTAAAACTCTCGGCCGAGAGTTTTAAAAATTTCTCGGCCGAGAGTTTTTCTCGGCCGAGAGTTTCTGGTCAACAAAAAACTCAGAAAACTCTGCAGTTTTGAGAAACCTGCAACTTTGGAGGGACAGAACACCTACAAAAAAAAAAATGTTATATGTCGGACCAAGTACCATTAGATTCGTCTCTAAATCTAGTTTTTGATGATGTGAGATTTATGGAGTTTCATTAAAAAATTCAATTTTTTATTAATTTTTTACTAAACTATGTCACTATGGAATTTCATTGTTCAAAAAATTGCACTGAATGAAAATTCAATAACTTTCAAATGAGGACACCAAAAAATTCAAAAAAATCATAGTGCACTTCCTCTCCCTGTCTACTTCAAAAGGGTACTCTCATTTTCTTATTGACGATCACATTGAAAAGAAAATCAAAGGATAATAAAATGTACTGAAACATCACTGTTTTTTTGTCTTCGTCCATTTCAAAAAATAATAAAAAATAGTGATTTGATCCGAAAATTACCAAAAAATAGTCTGTGCACTAGTGCAATATATGCAGATTATGATGCTATGGTTTTTTTCCAAAAAATGAATAACCTTCCCTAAAAAAAAGTAAAGGATAATAAAGTGACTATTTATGTTTTCCTGAAAATTTCAAGTATATGCAGTTAGTAAACAACAAATTTACCCCTCTATATGTCAATATTTTTTTTTTTTTAAATATCGGTATGGAGGTAAGACAATTCTCTACAATTCTTGTTTTTATGTCAAAGCATAATTTGCAATAAAAATATGAATTTAGTGGAGTTGAAGTTGAAAAAAATAGAAAATTACAATTTTCAACGTCAAAAAAGGGCAAAAAGTGTTTCCCAACTTCACATTTTCACCCTGTCAGATACATCCCCTTTGACATCAATGACACATTGTTGTCATCAATGACAACACAACATGCAACAAATGCATATAGTAGAATTTGAAGATGTACAAAATAAAACCCAAGGATCAGACTACCAAACCAAATATTCTTATACATTCTTACATAAATATAATATTGAATAAAGGGAAAAAATATATTCTTCATTTTATGAAAATTACAATACCTTAATCATACTTATAACAACTAAGTAGTTCCTATCATTAAAATTATGGATATATGTTTTCCTTGTAAGATTGTGGAACTCCATGTTATCTTGGATTACAACTATAACACCCCCTAAAACCGAATCACGAAGAGAAAAAAATACAAAATAATGGGATCTAAAAATAAGACCTACTATGGTATCCATGTACAACATCTCATAAGTAAAGAAAAGTATAAAATCCTGTAGGGAAAAATATCTCTCAAAATGAGAAAAAAAGGACGGAAAAGGGTGAATGAGGAGATGAAGGAAGGAGGTCTACAACTTAATACTCAACTTATATAGAGGATAATGAAATTTATAATTGTTTCTTACATGACCAAGTAATATGATCAAAACAAAGGGAAAATATAAATCTAGATTTCAACTTCTAATCGTCAAATAAAAAATTCATTGGATGAATCAAGTGAAAACACAATATGTATGGAATTAATCTTTAAAATAGGTGAAAATGTATCTAATTAATGAATCCATTCAACCTATGAAAATACTTTGGATACAAGTTGTTCCTTTTCTTTTTAGAAGAACCATTTGTTGCATATTTGGTTCTTTAGATCCATCTGGAATTAACTAAATTTCATACCTTCGGAAGAGGAATCAGATCCAAAGTATGATTCTTCATCAAAGAAGAATATTATTATGTCCTGGTAGCTTCCCATCCAAGTATTCTAATAGTGGTTAGTTGGAATAAAAATAACTAACCCAAGAGAGATATTCCCCTTAAATGTGGTTGGTTCGATGTGAAATAATTGAAATCAAATGCCTCATAGCCATATTCATTAAAAAAAATTCACTTAAAAAGGATCACCCTCAAATATTCATCTTCAAAAAGTTGTCCTTGACTAGGATGCTTAGGCTATAGTGGTGATGATGGTCAATTCTCTTCTAGCCGATGAACTTCAGAAAAGAAAAAAAAAAGTCATCATCTTTTATATCTACAACACTATCAACATGATTAGGACTATAATAAACACTACAATATGAAGAAGGAAAAGGATACAACACCATATTTTTGTGCTCATAAAAATGGGCATCTCTCTAAAACAAGAATTCCTTCAAAGTAGGATTAAAGAGCCTATATGTCATCATGTCCTCATATAATCTAGTAAATGTAAATATTTGGATATTCTTTTCCATTACTTTTTACTTTTCCTTTTGAATTAAATCCCATTATAGAATGAGAAATACTTTGAAAGAAGATACATCAAGCTTAAAAAGGGGGTCCAAAATTCAACGCAGACACATGCTACACTACACTATAAGACATGTATTTTTGAATGTAATTGGCACAAGTAACTACTTTTGCATTGAAAGAAGGTGTTGATTTTCTTGGACCGCATCATGCAATTGGCCATCTCTTTCATTATCTATCTCTTCCTTTAATAAATTGCATATTTTTGAAGGGTGTAGGGAATAGAGTGCTAATTTTGAATTCTTTTTCTGTATAGAAATATTTTAATGTCAGGTTGGCATGTTCTCCCCCATTATTTGTGTGTAGTACCTTGATGGAAAAAGATCACTACTTCTCAACATAAGCCTTCAAGGTTTTAAAACTAGAAAAAAATTCATTTTTGTATTTAAAAAACTATACCCAGAAGTCATCAATAAATTTCAATGCATACTTATCCCTTGAAAAAGAGAGAGTTGGAAGTGAGATAAAATCACTATGTACCAACTCAAGAGGTGTTGTAGAACATAAATATTTACCTTTAGGAAAGGGATATTGATTTTATTTACCAAGAAAATGACATGGCTACTCTCCATATATACAATAAGCCTTTAGAATACTAAGAACCAAGAATTTTTTGTTTTCTCCCATATGGGTTTCCACGTAAAAGCTTATGTCTCTTTGTGTTGCGATGGCCTCTTGATGTGTTATTGATGCAATGGTAGCTTAATGGTGTATTTTTCTATATGATGATATGATGATTATGGTTATGGTTCATTGCGACATGATTTTTTTATTTTAAAAATTTATGAAATGGTAAAATTGTTTTCACATTGATTAACCCCCCAAGTGTGACCTTTGGGCCAACATCAAGAGACATAATATTACTCTACAATGTCCTCAATCACCAAAACTATCAACTAGACCCGAACTCATGTAAATCACCGGAAAATATTGTGAATCACATCGATTTATTATGTAAGAAAATAGGGAACAAGATAACATATTACTTGTACAGTAAGAAAAGGCATGTGCACTATTTGTATATAATATTTGGCCAAACAACCCAAATCCAAAGGTCATAAGTCAAATAAAACATGTGTTGTTTTTATCCACATGGTTGCTACGATGTAGAGCTATCATAAAGCTTAAATCCACATGTCAAGAATTATATAAACCATCTATTATACAAGAATTATAAAATACAGATAGGTAAAAAATAATAATAAAATAATCATGGTTAAAATAATGTTTTTCTAATACAATTTATTATAATGTCACTGCTTGACATATAATATTTCGTACGTGGTATTATTTTTTATGGCACATAAACCATTTTTCTCCTATAAATTTAACTATAAGTTGAATTTTTCACTCTTGGACATGTGTTTTTTGAGCGGCTGCATTAGGGATCCAAAATCCAAATCAAGTAGCAAAACATGGCTCCTCAATGAAATTTTTACGAGAGATCATCCCAAATATGTCTATCGTAAGGTTTGGTCTGGTTTGGTCTAACGACACCTTTGTTCCATCCTGGGGAAAATTTATGAAGGCTATAATGTCTTATTGTTGGTGTACATGCACATAGTTAGATTTAATTAGCTTTAGTTGAAATCTAGATATTGCATGCGATGTGCACTTGTATTTAGCTAGTTAACTTGAGTGTTGTATGTGCACATAGTTAGCCTTAATTATCTTTAGTTCAACTCTAGATATTGCATGTTATGTGCACTTGTCTTTAGCTAGTTAACTCGAGTGCTTGCATGTGGTGTGCACTTGGATTTAGTTATTTAACTATAGTGCTTGGATTTGGTGCATGTGCACATTAATAGAACATAAATCTCACTTAGATTTATTTATCTTTAATTATCTAGAGTTATTTCATGTAAAACTAAGCTTACTTAGTTGCTTTTATGTATTGACTCTAAAACTAATATTGATGAATCAATTTCATTCTCAATTCTAATTTTTTTTATTTTTCAACTTGGCAAGTTTGTGCAGCTATTCTTTAGCTAGACCTGTATTTTTTCTCTAATAATTTTACATGGTATCAGAGGCAGGTTCCAATCCTAGGACCTGTGAGTTACACTTATGGCTTCTCTCCAATTAATTTATTTTATTCATCAACAGAGGAATGGTTGAAGAGCATTGCATCGACATTCTCCCTCCCTTTCATACTGCATCCATTACTGAGAATATTGATGATCTCTCATCCCATATATATCTATGGTCTGTTTGGTTTTGTCTGACGACACCATTATTTTCTCCCAAGGAAGATTTCTCAAGGATGGAATGGCTTATGGCTTCTCTCCAATTAATTTCTTTAATTCATCAACAGAGGAAATATTGAAGAGCATTGCACCGACATTCTCTCTCCCTTTGATATTACATCCATTACTAAGAACATTGATGATCTTTGTTCCGCTCTCTTCCAGGGACAAATAATAATTCATTAAGCTCAGGATTTTAGGGGTTTAGATAAAAAGTTCATTGAAATAGTTTGGAGAATGGATTGCACCATGTTTGCACGTAGTAGAGCAATGGATCCTTTTTTAGAAAAAAAATCTAGAGGTATCAATACTAATTATGTCGCAGTTGGATTGGGTCGGTTTATTTTTCATCAAGTCAACACACCTTTCCTCTCCTTGTGTTTTCCAATCATAATTGCATCCAATATTATGGTGGAATAAGCCAACCATATTGTGGAATGAAAAATAAATTAGAGATTAAAAATGGTAGCGTCTATCTACACCATCTCATGGGAGTTTATGAGAAAAGAAGATGATGAAACTATTACAATTTTTATCGAAATATTTTTTATATTGCAAATGATATGAATGTATCCCTTAGAGAGTAAGTCAAAGGAAAAATTATCTTATTAGTTTGAATCTTATCCATCTTCTTGAAATATTCATTTGTAACCAAAATATCTCAACATGATTAATGGTATATATTTACTAAAATTTAATATGAGGGGTATTGATAAGGATGATGTGAATTGAAAGCCCAAAAAAGGCATTTTAATTTGTTGAAAAGTGAATGAAAATAGATGGTTGTTGTCAAGAATCATCATCTCCATCGTGCTCATTCGACAATAGAGGGAGGTATGCAATATGGTTCTAGCCCAAATGACACAACAAATTGGATGGATTTTAGAGGTTCATTGATGTTGATAGAAAGCCATCGAAATGTAGTGAAGGTTAATGGAGATGAAAAGGCTTCGCATGTGGAGTTTTCAAAGGCTAGTAATAGATTGGGGTTGAATTTATGGGTAGAAGTTTGAGTGTAGGAGGTAAACAATGTGATAAGAGTGTGTATGGATGGAAAGTGCAAGAAGTTAGGATATGTGATGCTTCCAGAGGCATTTGAAGAGAAATAAGTAAATAAGGGATGGGTTGTGAGGTCGAAGTAATGGGGTGTAGGTGTTATGGTCAAATTTCTAAATGCCTCAAATGTTTGTGTGCAAAAGGATGGAGATGGCTTTCATGGTGGAACCCTACAGATTTTTTTTGGTATTGCAAGGAGAGAAGTTTCAAGGAATTTTATTAGAAATTCTTAAGGTAGGGAATTTTCCAGAACACCAATTTTAAGGAGTAGTGCATGCGAGCATTGAAAATGGTCTGATTCTTGCTTAACAGTTTGGGTTGAACTTGCAATAACCTCAACCACCAAAAGTGCAAACAACCAAAGGTATTTTCCCCACATAATGGTTGTATAAATTATTATCCCTCATCTCTCAATTGGAGATGAGGAAATATCCATGATTAGGTCCCTTAGGGACTGTATAGAACTCAAAAAATACAGGAAAAATTTGGGATTGCATCTCATAATTGATTGTTTCTTACATATAGATTTTTTAAATTTGGTAGCTCGGTAAGATTGTCAGGAATCAAACCCATGAGATTGTTTCCACTGAGTATGACCTATACAAGAAACAAATATCTTTACAGAAATATGGTGTTGATGATATGATGGTTTTCCACATTGAGTGTGGTTATATTATGCTTGATTCAAGTCATGTATAACCAACCAACACACAAATCACTGTTGGAGAATCTAATTCCAACCAACTACTAGTTGTTGTAATTGTCCATCCAAGTGTCACAATTAGTTAGAGTTTAGTCTAGTTTCGTTGAGATGTAGTTCAGTCTCATCGTAGTCTTTTATTTTTTATGTTTCCTATGTAATCTATTTAACTGTTGATAATATTGAGAAGAGTAGATCTCTTCTCCACATTTTTAATTTATTAACATGGTATCAGAGTCCCAAGTTGCGTAAGACTCCAGAGAGAGAAAAGTTGCAATATTTTGGTGCTGAAAAAGAAACAACAAGGGTCATGAAAGGTCAAAGAGCTTGACAGAGAAAGTGTGACAACATCTTGAATTTCAAATTTATGAAGAAATAGAAGTGTGTCAATTTTTCACCTGTGAGGAAATCCAAGTGCGTCATCTTCGCACCATAGAAAAAGGAAAGTGCGACAAAATACCACGAACTTACAAAATTGTGAATCTTACTAGATTTTCATACTCTATTAATGAATATAGTGAACAACCTTTCACAGCCATATATTTCTTCAAGTGCGACATTAAGCTAGAGCATGGAAATTAAAAAAAAAAACGTAAAAATTTAGAAAATCCCTGACACAAGGAATAAAGAGTTAACGTGTAAATTGAAGAAAATGTACAGTAATTTACATAGCATAAGGATGTTGGCGAAAAATGGTGGTAAAATTGATACCATGGGTTCAGGCACAAGGGCCAACAAAGTGTATGTCATAGTCTAGCGTAGCATCGAAAATTCCCCCTTACTCAAGAAGAATAAGGTGTCTCACCCAAGACGCATCACGACCTTACTCGGTTAAGGGAATGGAACCATACATCAGGGAAACACGTGAAGGCTACCAATACTTGTTAAAATCAAAACCAAGGCATCATACATGCAATCGTTGTAAAATACAATAGATAAAGTATTCAAAAGGACATAGAATACGTACATGCATTTGTAATAATATTTTACAGGGAACACATAAACCCAACACAAGAATACTATCAAACATTAGGGGAGTTTTGAGGTCTAAAATGGCCTCCTAAGAAAAATGTACAAAAATAAAATAAAATTTGTAAGAACCATCACAATGATGATGTCAACCATGGGGGATGATTAACCATTTTTGGAGTAAAAAAGTAAAAATATTAAAAAACAATAAATAATAAAACTATTTTTTCAACTCATATTTTCAACTTACCTCTCTAATTTTTTACTCAAATTTTGAGTGGGAGTACTCATTGGATGAAAAATTTAATTCCTCATCCAAGGAGTACCCATGTTTCATACTTTCAATGGACCCTGCTACACGAAAAATGAGAAATACATGAAAAAACGTTTTTACAATCACATTTTTTATGTATTTTTCATTTTTCATGTAGAAGTATCCATCGAAAGTATGCAACATGGGTACTCCTTGGATGGGAAATCAAATTCTGCATCCATTGAGTATCTCCGCTCGAAATTTGAGTAAACCCATAGGGAGATAAGTTGAAAATATGAGTTGAATAAATAGTTTTTCCTTTTTTCCCTCTAAAATTTGATGATGTAATCAAATATTATTTTATTATTTCCAGTATTATTTTATAATTTCCTTAGGAGGCCCATTTTAGATCTAAAAATTCCCCTAATGCACCCCTGAAACTTCCTCTTTCATTAGTTTCATCCAATGTTACATCAGTAAATTTTGCTCAGAAGCCTTCTCTACAAAGCAAAGACTAACATAAGCTAACATATGACCAGGTGATTAAAAAATCATGTGCGCTGAATAGGCTTCGCGACAACATTTTAGTACACTTCTCTCTCTCCTTGGCCTTTACCTCAGACTTTTTAAGCACTTCCCTCGCTTCAACTGCTACTTTCTTCCTTAAATGCTTTTCCCTTTCCTTTTCAGCTTCTTCTGTTACTCATATATGATTTCTTCCTTGAATTTCAACGAACATTCCACGTTGGCTATTACTATATGTGCCCTCATTTCCCTGACTGGTATTCTATAACTGTCATAATTTAGTTGATTCCTTCTCCTTCCTTGGTTGCATTCTCTGCGACTTCCCATCGGTCACCTTTGGTCAAAATATGGTCAACTATAAAAACATGACAAAACTTTGTCTCCAAAATGAAGGACCCAACAAGCCCCAACCACTATCTATTGACTCATCCCTGAGTCAATCATTTTTTTCCGTTGTTGGTGATTTGTGCTATTGCAGTGCTCCTACCAGTGTTTCTCCTTCTTGGCATGTTCCTTCAAATGAAGGACCTAACTCTAGAAAAAATTGGATGGCTACATTTTTAAACTATGTGTACCTAGCGATTGCCACCTTCCATGCACCTTTCATATTTCTTGCTTTATCGATGAACTGTGCAGCAATTTCAGCTATTGTAAGAGTATGGTATGTCATTAGAAGGGGATTCCATTGAATTTCTACCTCCATGTTGATTGTTGCAGGTTCTGGAACTGTCCCTACACTGGTAACTTAAGTTCATGGAGCAAGGTCGTTTTATCGTGTGATTCATTCTTAATTTTTTGGATCTGGTTTTCGAGGAAATCTGCTTGTGTTAGGAACTATTCTTGTTGTTAAAGGTCCTAAGTTTCCATGGCTTTGTTGAACAGATGATTGGCCTATTGTTGTAGGGGATAAACTGATTGATTTTTATTTCCAAGACATCTTGAATAATCTCGAACTTGAGTTAAGAGTTCTTTATCTTCCTTTGTAGCTTGGATGATAGAGCCTTTTAGACAAGCCACTTTAGTGATTATCTACTCGATCTTGTTGGCACGCTGGTAATATGGATATTGCAGTGCCCTTTGAGTTGTGACGATAGTTCTTTTGAGATATTTGTTTGTAGAGGTAAAATTTTGATATTATCATAACATTCTGAAAGAGTGCATGCCTAAAAATATTTTGGTGCATCTGGCACTATTTCGGAAATTGAGGACCAAATATCCAAAAACATTTTACATATGCCATCAACCTAGTTCTGTAGCATCTTCTTCTCCTGAAGAATTTGATTTCTTTCAACTACAATGGAAATAATTTTATGTTTCTCCTACTTATGTTAAACTTTTATATTGTTGTGTAATTCCTTCACTTGGCGTGCATCTAGTTGAGTGAAATTAAACAATTGAGACAACGACCAACTATGGAGGTCATAAAGGTTCATATTAGTGGCTGTAAGGTACCAAATTTTTAACGGTTGGCCATTGGCAACTAATTTCTGAGACTGTCCTTGGCGTGAGGTCTCTCACTGCAAGGGCTCAGTGGTGGGAGTACTAATATGATCTGAGCTAGATTAGGGTGGTGGAAGGGAGGTGTGGTTAGAATTTAGGGGCAAGGTGTGCATTTTTTATGTGCCCAGGTTCTCAGAGCTATTAATCTGACCAGTTTCCGTTAATTTTCCTGGTGATAGTAGTAAATATAAAAAAGACATAGTGATAGACTCTGTGCTTGTAGGGGTAACTATGATTGCCTAATTGGTGGTGTCCATAACGGACTGGATTATATAGTCTACTTCCATTTATGTCCCTGCATCGAGAATATTTCCAAACTAAGGAATGTTCAAGATGGTGGCTGAGGTGGAGGTTGTTTGAGGTGATTGATTGTGTGACCTTGGGGATAAAATGAATGTGGGCGTTGGATTTTCTTCAGTGATGGGTGTGCTGGTGTGAGATTGGGGTTCCTTGCTAGTAATATCAATGAGTTGAGTAGAGGTAAATTTAATCAGTTTCTTTGGAATTGATGGTGGCCAAGTGGTAATTGGGAATTATTTCGGATGGTGATTTCAGTATGAGAATGGGGGCCCACTAAGGTGGATTAAAGAAATGGATGGGATGAAGGTCAAAGAAGAAATTGGACAAAAAATTATAATTTAGAAAAAGAATGGAAATGACTTATTGATGCCCCGAGATCCTCCAAAGTATTTTTGAAGGATATCATCTTTTTCTCGAGCTTCTTTAGGACTAGATTGATTGTTTCTTCTTCCATTCACTTCTGGGATGTGGAAGGGGTTTCGCCAGGAAGTGCCTTACAAAACATCACTTCGAATGAATATTTCATGTTTGCGTCTTGAATTTATCCAACAACTATAATCAAGGACATTAATTCAGTATGAAATGCCTCTTCTGGGAGAACAAACGACTGAGCGCACATCTGGAATATGTATGAGTTGACTCACTTAGGCAAAAACCAGGAAGTGCCATGGCTTGCATTAAACCATATATCTTATGAATATTCACATAGGAGAAAGGATGGTATCTTAGGCCTGTCTTTGGTGAAAATTAACATATTATGGTACCATTCAACAAAATAATCCTCATTAATTTCATTTTTTCTAGGGTCCCCAAAAGTTTTCCATGGTAAATATCTAAGTGCAAGGGACCGATATTCAACAACTGGTGTTATCTCTCTACCTTCTGGTGGGAACCATTTCATAATTTCTAAGGAAACAACAACAATATATATATATATATATATATATATATATATATATATATATATATATATATATATATATGTAAAATATGTTTCACTCTTGTAGACATCTTCACATGCTTCAAAGATCTCATTCAACATAAAATTGCACAAATTCAATTGTATGCCTTACACACAAGCTTCCACTATTGAGATGGTGTCCAAGGTGCATTTTCCCCTGGGGAAATGGTGCATGAAATTTCCAAAAATTGTATAGCAGGTGATTTTGATGGTAGGATTGTTAATTGGATCAATAAGGGCTCCCTTAACAACATGTTGAGTATCATACTTGTTCTAGTAGTTGTCATGACATGTATTCTTTCCCCACTTGGAAGTATTCTAGAATGCATATGACATTGTGGCTACGGAAAAAGATAGTCCTATGAGTCGTTTAATGTCACTGGCATGTATAGGGTATTCATTTGCAAGCCAAAGATAAACCCCATGCATTTGGTTGATCAAGAATTTGGTACATTTCAATGCTACTCTCGTAGTGTGAACACTAGTAAAGTTCATAAATTTAGTAGCGTCGACCACTGTAGGCTTCTGAAATCCTATTTGATTCTCTATTATTGAATTCCATTTGATTTGAAAACAAATTCTATATAAATTTCACACTTAAGAGCTAGGAAATGGAAATACTCTGAGAGGTCATTATCCACAAGCACAACCTTGTCATATTTTCTAAAAAGAGGCTTAATTTTAGTGACCTTAGAGTTAGGTTCAGGTGTTGGAACAAATATTATGGTCTTATTCATGGTTGCAGTCTGACCACTATACAAAATAGACACAGTGGGCTTGAATTTGGGCTCAGGACCAGGGAAATTTTACATTGAATCCAAACTGGGAAATTTTACCACCTATGATTTCCTTCTGAAGAAAATATTGTTGCCATGAAAACTAAATAGAAAGACTCGACACGATGTTTTTTAGTAGACCACTTAACTAATTAATACAATAACTTTTTATAATCAATTCAAATCGTGGCAATAACAGTGACTATGACATGGGCTTGACCCGAATGACATGAAAACTGAAAAAGGAGGGTGGGGATGATGGTCAATTATGATGATATGATGGCATGTTCCTAGAAGTTGATGACCGTATCGGGTTAGGTATATCATGGGGGAGATTTATCCAAAATTTGAAATGGAACAAGGAATTATTACTAATTATTGTGGATAAGTTGATTTCCACATGCAACACCCCAAACACAAATAGTTGCGGAGTAAGGCACTCAACCGATGCTAAAAAAATAACTTAAGGAAATTTATTTGTAACTAACTCAACTAAAATAACTGACGGAAGTAAAATAACTTATGAAACTGAAGGGAATCGCCCACTAAGATAACTCGATAAATCTATGATCTGAGTATGAATGTTAATTTTCTTGTGCTAATTTCATCTTCAGATTCAAAATTTATTTGCTTCTTGTTTGCTTATTGTGCCTTAGTTTCCTTGATGCAGGTGAGTGTCAAACCAGAAATTTTTTGAATTTTATGTTGAATTCATTGAAAAATAAACAACATAATCAAATACTGAACAACAGCATAAACATGTACAACAAACCGTAATTAGAGCCATCAACACATATTTTTGATGAAGGTGTTCACCCCTCCTGGGCTACATCTCCTTGGTCCAGCTTCCATGGCTTGTACCTCTTGTATTAGCTCAAAAATGGTATAAATGTGGTTTGCATTCATCAAATTCTCTTGAAACCTGCTTCAATGTGTGCAAAATGTCCAAAACATTTAGAAGTGACTCTTCAATCTCTGAAAATGGTCTTCAGTTGATTTAGGCAAGGCCTTCCCCCCTGGTGGCCCTGGGATCATTGTTTGTTAAAATTGAAAACAACACCTTTATAATTTCTCCTCTACCTTTGAAACTTATACCAATGGATTCATAACATGCCAATATTCTAGGAATGACTCTTCCTGAGCAAAAATTGGTTGAAAATTTCTCCAGATATGGTCCATTTATTTTTCCTAGGAAATCTCCTCCAAATATGGAGAAGACTCCAAATAAGACCGCCTAAGTTGGAAGTCCATCGATTTTGGAGGCACCCCCCAAACTCCGTCAAGTTAAATTGGGAATAAATTAATGCTAATGGCAAATAAGAAGGGATGAGCACAAATTAAATACACAGTAAGTGCGCTTACATAAAACGTGTTTTAAAACTAATTAGCGCGTAATACAAAGTTTATGGGTTCATAAACCCAAATTAACATTATTCTTTATGCATTAACATAAGTTTGTCACTCCTCGTTATGTGGATTGGTTGTATGGGGAGGGGGATGGCCCGCGGTGTTGCCCCCTCCAAACCCCCATCGAAGTAACTGTATCAGTTCAAATATGTGTCGAGAGATATACCTTTCAAGGACTAATGGTATGGTTCATTGGTAAATAGGAGCATTTTTTATCAAATTAGGATCAGGGCCTAAGCATTTGCTCAAAATTTAAAGTTACATGATTGAGTTTGAAATATCAAATAGGTTCAAAATTGGATTGACCAGCAGAGTGAGATCTGAATTGGTGACTGTCATGGAGTCTTGAACTCTGCATATAGAATCGGGGATTGCACAGCTGTGGAATGTTGAAGGTGGAACGAACATTAAGAGCAAGTCGTAGAAATAAGAGTTCGCGAGGACCATGGATCTGACACCAATCAACGAGAGATATCTCATCGCAGTTGAGAAACATCACACATCGCATAGAACAAAGTTTACCATTAAAGAGTTTCACAAATTAAATTCCTTAACCTACGATGTGAAGTGAGAAGGCATAGATATAACATGGATCATCGGATCGAGAAACAAACCAATGACGGAGATTGCAGCACCCAGAAAAGCGATTTCTCAAATCGCAATATTTAGAAGCTAAGTGTTCGCAAGATATGTTAAATTGGTTACAATGCGGTAATGTTAAAATATGTGATGTGATTAGGGGAGCCACGTGTCGGCATTGTGCAAAAGCGCACATCACATAAATTATGGTTTCAGCGTTATCGGTACCAAGTTAAACTTGTGGAAAAGCGATTTGCGATGTGTTGTGATTGGTTGCATGTTATGGGACCCAAGAACCCTATTTCACGTGTATGTAAGTTGTTTAAGGCTATGTACGATCTATTTTAAACGTAAGTGTTGTTGTTCATGAACATACGTATGTAATGAAACTCTGATATTATATTATGCTGTTTCCGCTAACTATCAAGCCATTAACAATTGGGGTGCGCATCTGGCCCTTAACCTAACCATAACAGTAATTGCGTGGCATTATTAGTGGAGCAGATAAGGGCATGACAAATTTGGTGGTCAGCCCTAATCTAACTCCAATTAACTAGAGTTCTCCACATTTAGTGGAGTTTTTTCGAGGAGATAATGGGAAAAAGTGTAGAAGGCTCAATTTTGACCATTCTAAAAAGAAAAAAAAGTCATTCTTGACTTATTCAAGCATTTTGGAGCCATTGGTGAGGTTTTCAAAACCAGTTGAGGTCTTCTGAGCATGATTTTTCTTAAGAGAAGTTCCAAGGGCCACCAGGAGCCATTAGGAGATTGAGGCGTAGCTAGGGCGGCCAAAGCCCATCAACCAATAGTCATTTATGACTATCTTGAACCTTTTGGATCCAATGATGGTGTTTTTAGAAGCATTTGGAGACTTCTAGAGCCAAAGAAGCCACGGGGAAGTTTCATGGAACTAGTGCCACTAGGTGTTGGAGGCATAGAACGGGGAGGCTGAGTTCATTTTGAGTGAATGAACAACCTATTTTGGATGATTGATATGTGCTAGAGATATTAGAACAGGTTTAAGGAGCAAAAAAGGACTTCTAGGAGAGTTTGTGCCACAGAGAACCTCAGGGAAGCTTAAGGACACCAAAAGAAGATGTCAAGCCCAAGGGAGCCTAGGTCTATTTCCAGAGATTGAGCAGTCAATCCATAGGTATTTTGGTATTCTAGAGCCATTGGTACATTCCAAACAACCATTGGAGTTGAGCATAAGCTTTCAAAATAAATTTACCATATTAATATGAAAGAGCGAAGTCCATTGAAGGAGGCTCAAGGAGACGTAGCCCAAGTGTTGAGGGTGAAATCCTTTATTATGTTTGTTGTTATGTGTTGTTGGTTAATTTCCTACAATTTATGGTTTTTGTACATGATTTTAATCAACTTAAACAAATTTTTAATTTCTCACACATAAATCCTTAAACTAGTTAAAACACATACACTTGAGTCAAGAATTCAATTATGCACATGCATGTATAAGCAAGATCGTTAATTTCTTTTAATTGAGTGGGAGGTGCTTGCATAGTAAAACAAGTCAACCACCCATATAATATTAGGTTGGTATTAGAGTAGTAGGTTTCTTTCTTGACAAAGAACTAGGTTTCTTGCTTGGCAGAGCACAAGGTTGCTTGCTTGCTTGACTTGAAGGGTGTTTAACAGTGCAAAGAATTTAACGGTTTGGAAATTGAATGATTCTTACAAGTTTGAGTTTGCTAGAGGTGAAGGGGAGCTATTGCTAGCTAAGTCAAAAAGAGGACAAGAAGGAAGAAGGCTAAAAGCACCCTCCTTAACCAAAGGACCTCAAGGCAACCCTTGAAGCACAAGAGGGATTTTTTACAAAAGAGGCTGCTTAAAGAAGAGATACAAGCTACAGAGAAGAGCTTGAATGTACAACAAAATTGTTTTTGAAGATTTATCGATTTTTTTTTAAGCTTTGTGAATTATTTCTGAAGTTCTTTAATTCATTTACATAGTGATGACAACTTCATCAAGTGATGTTTCTAAATACTCCTCCTTTGCAAGACTCTTTGATAAAGAGATGAAGAAGGACTTTCACATCATGAAAGATATGGTGCAACAATTGTATGAAGATTTAAGGGAAAACAATAAAATTCAAGAAGAATTGGTTGCTATGAAGAAAGAGAATCAAGAAATTCTTGAAAATATGCATGAGATTCAGCTCCATGATTCCAAAGAAGCCTTATCCAAACATGTGCTTGAAGAAGAGGTAAATAATTCAAGTTTGTCTTCAATTTCCTCTGAAGATAAATGTGTAGGTTCTTTTGAAAAACACACTAGAGGAATAGGGTCCAAATTGATGATGAAAATGGGCTATAAAGGTCAGGGATTAGGAAAACATGCATAAGGCATAGTTGAGCCAATTATGGTTGAGGAAAGGCCCAATTCTTTGGGTCTTGGCTATGGACAGTTTTATGGAGAAAGTTCTAAAGCCGTGAAGGAACTTGAAACAGTTCCAAGAAGGACTTTTGTTGCATGATCAAAACCTCAAACATGTAAATTTTGTAATCAAGATGAATGCAATTGTTTTAAACCCATGTTGCAGCAAGATTCTTGTAGACATGTAGCTTTTGGCGAGCAAGAGAGTTGTGACAACTCTAAGGACATGAATATTGTTGTTGGTCTTCAAAAGAGAGCTGGAACCTCTTCAAGTTCATCGTCTCAAGAAGGTGAAAAAGATGAAAATTCAAAGCAACATTAATTTATAATTCTTCTTATAATCATGTTTTTTATGATTATGTTAAGCATGACAAATCTGCCTGCATGAATGTGAGAAAGAGTTGTTATTCCTATTGCGGTTTGTGTAACCATGAATTTTCAAAATGCTGGAAGAGAATGAAAGCATATAGGAAATAGTTCAAGAAAAGGTGACTTGCACAGAAGATGCAAAATGTTTGCACACATTTCCAGAAAAAGGGACATCTCATTGCCCAATGTTGGACACTGCATCCAACCACTCATCCCAAGCACATGAAGAAAGAAGATAAAAACACTGGTGAGAATGTGACTAGCGATTCCATCATCAATGTGAGTCCAGATGATTCACAAGAAGAATATTTTTAGCAATAAAAATCACCATTGAAGTGGGTTGGCAAGAAATGGCTCGATTTATTCACCACGTAAGGCATGCATTTACTTCGTACATAGATGAAAATTTCAGCCTTATATATGCATGAGTTTCTGTTGAAAGTATGACAAATTGTAGCAGAGGATCACAACTTGTAAGATGTAAGATTCAATGTGAATGTTTTTTAGTTCAAGGCATTTCTTTTTGTTGCACAATTTCGATGTGGAGGTGTAAAAGATGCATATGTTACTCACTTATGTTGCAGCAATGTCATTCATTTCAGCTCTTATAGTCACCCACATGTTTTGTGATTATGTACTTGTTTGTACTTGAAAGGAAGAGTTGAAAGTGTACATATGCATGAGTTTGTAAGTGTAAATGGCGAACTTGTAAATAGGTTCATTGTACATAGATACATGCATGAGTGTTGTCAAGATGTATCATGTTGTATATCGACTTATGTTGATTGTGTCGCACACATGTTTTTCGACTTGTGTCGATTGTGTTGCACACTTTTCATATCGTCTTGTGTCGATTGTATTGCACATTTAATGTCAATTTATTGTTCATGTCACATGTTGCATGACTTATGTTTTAGTCGAGGGTGTTGTCGATTTTCAGTCGATAAATGGATACACCAATGTGCAAGAGGATTGCCATGTATGTGATGTTACAGGAAGGTGAGAATCAATGCTTTGAAGAAGAAAAAAGAGGTCGTATTCATTTCAATTATTGCATAATATTTTCTTTTAAATATTGGTCGTGTTATTATGACAATATGTTGTGGGAAGTTTTGGTCCATTCAGTGAAGAAGTGGACAGATGCAAGGTGTTTTGCATCCATTGCAGAACAAGCTGGTGTTTTTGTTGACGATAAGAGATCGCTCATCTTGCGAGCTTAATTTGGAATTAGGGGAATTTTGAGGTCTAAAATGGGCCTCCTAAGGAAATTATAAAATAATAGTGGAAAAAATATAATAAGATTTGATGACATCATCAAATTTTAGAGGGAAAAATGAAAAAACTACTTTTTCAATTCATATTTTCAACTTATCTCCCAAATTTTTTACTCAAATTTCGAGCAGGAGTACTCGTTGGATGTGGAATTTAATTCCCCATCCATGGAGTACCCATGTTGCATACTTTTGATGGGTCCTACTACATGAAAAATGAGAAATACATAAAAAAACGTGATTACAATCACGTTTTTTATGTATTTCTAATTTTTCGTGTAGAAGAGTTCATCGAAAGTATGCAACATGGGTACTCCTTGGATGAGGAATTAAATTCCGCATCCAATGAGTACTCCTGATCGAAATTTGAGTAAAAATTTTGGGAGATAAGTTTAAAATACGAGTTGAAAAAGTAGTTTTATTATTTTATTATTTTTTAATATTTTTACTTTTTTACTCCAAAAATGGTGAATCATCCATTATGGATGACATCATCATCTTGAATCCTATTGGTTGTTATAAATTTTATTTTTGTTGTACATTTTTCTTATGAGGCCCATTTTAGACCTCAAAATTCCCCTAATGGAAAGTGGATTTCCAAGAGAGAGCTTGTATGTGATAGTTGCAAGAGGAACTTCATTCTCAGTGGGAGGGCTAACATTTTTCCAAGAACATAGAGAGAACAGTGGTACAGCAAGGTATGCATCTGTTTACAGTAGCCAACAATGTTGAAGTGGGTCAGCAACAGCCAGAGAGTAGTGGTCAAGAGACATAACCAGTTGTGGTGCAAGGCATGTCAGCGTGATTACCAAGGAGACTTGTCAAGAAAAATCAGTTGATATAACTTGAAATCAATAGAGTGTTGAATCTCAAGGAAAATAATGATCAGATTTTGTGGGTCCAAAATCCCATCAGTGGGAAGGAGTGATCAGATTGGGATCGGCACCTAAGGATTTGCTCAAAATTCAAATTTACAGGATTGGGTTCGAAATATAAAACAGGTTCAGAACTAGATCGACCAGAAGAGTGGGATCAAATTGGTGGTTCTCATGGAGTCTTGAACTCTACATATAGAATCGGGGATTGCACAGTCATGGAATGTTGAAGGTGGAATGGATAATAAGAGAAAGCCGCAGAACGAAGCGTTAGCGAGGACCGTGGATATGACACCAATCTACAGGAGAGATGTCATGGTAGTTGAGAAACATCGCACATCGCACAAAACATAGTTTATCATTAAAGAGTTTTGCAAGTTAAATTGTTTAACTTGTGATGAAAAGTGAGAAGGCGAAGATATAATGTGGATCATCATATTGAGAAACAAACCAATGGCGGATATTGCAGCACCCGGAAAAGTGATTTCGTAAATCACAATATTTATAAGCTAAGCTTTCGCAAGATATGTTAAATTGGTTGCGATGCGATAAAGTTAAAATATGAGATGCGATGAGGGGATCAACGTGTCGGCATTGTGCACGAGCGCCCATCGCATAAATTATTGGAATATAATTTATGGTTTCATTACATCGCATAAATTATATTCCGTTGTTTCCACTAACTATCAAGCCATTAACGGTTGGGGTGCGCATGTGGCCCTCAGCCTAACCATAACAGTAATTGCACGATATTATTGGCGGAGCAGATAAGGGCGCAACAAATTTGGCGGTCAAACCTAATCTAACTCCAGTTAATTGGAGTTCTCCACATTTAGTGGATTTTTTCCTAGGATATATTAGGAAAAAGTGTAGAAGGCCCAATTTTCAACCATTCTGAAACAAAAAAGAAGAAGAAGAAGAAGAAGTCATTCTTGATTGATTCAAGCATTCTGGAGCCATTGGTGAGGTTTTCAGAGGAATTTTAGGACTTCTGAGTGTGATTTTTCTTTAGGGAAGTTCCAAAGGCCACTAGGGCCACCAGGAGCGAGTAGGAGAATGAAGCCTAGCCACGGCAGCCAGAGGCCATTCTCAGCAAAATAATAGTCATTTCTGACTATCTTGAACCTTCTGGATCCAATGATGGTGTTATCATAATCATTTGGAGACTTATAGATCCAAAGAAGCCACAGGGAAGTTTTAGGAAGCCTAGTGCCACTAGGTGTTGGAGGCACAGACTGAGGAACCTGAGTTCATTATGAGCGAATGAACAACCTACTTTGGATCATTGATATCTGTTGGAGACAGTAGAATAGGTTTCAGGAGTATAAGAGGACTTCTAGGAGATTTTGTGCCACAAAGAAGCTCAGGGAAGCTTAAGAACACTAACAGAAGAGGTCAAGCCCAAGGGAGCCTAGGTCCATTTCCAGAGATTGAGCAGTCAATCCAGAGATATTTTGGTATTATAAACCCATTGGTATATTCCAAACAACCATTGGAGTTGAGCATCAACTTGTAAAATAAATTGACCATCTTAATCCCAAAGAGCCAAGTCCAATGACAGAGGATCAAGGAGACGTAGCCCAAGTGATGAGGGTGAACTCCTTTATTATGTTTGTTGTTATGTGTTGTTGATTAATTTGTTGCAATTTATGGTTTTTGTACATGCTTTTAATCAACTTAAACAAATGTTCAATTGCTCACACATAAAGCCTTAAACCAGTTATAACACATACACCAGAATCAAGAATTAAATTCCGCACATGAATGTATAAGCAAGATCCTTAATTTCTTTTAATTGAGTGGGAGGTGCTTGCATAACAAAAAAATTGAGCCACCCATATCAGATCAATTATTGTGATGGAGTTCCTGGGGTCGAGCCCTAACCTCCACCCATTCCATATATATTTTTCCCCATGATAAATACATGCCAATACATATATCAAACCTTTGGCATATTAAAATGCCACCATATGTGCCATCATATAAATTTTTAACTTTGGACTTTGGTTAATTTGAAATATGCACTAGACATACCATATATGCCACCATAATTTAGTTTGGACCTTAGGATAATGCATATAATATGTCACGGAATTTGGCATTTAAATAAAATATATGCCCATCATATAAATTAATATGCCCATTTCATATTTGAACTTTGACCATAGCATAAATATGAAATTGGAGCAGTGGAGTTGGAATTCTAACTTTGGACTGTGGATAGGGTCCACCAAAGGGGGCACCTGGTGGCCCTTGGCTACACCACATTTCGGCATCTGGTTGAGTTTTCCATCCATGTAAAAAAAATTCAACTTCAACATTAGGAACCAAAATATTAAAAAAAATCAACTTCAACGTTCACTGGTGAATCCTGTTGTGGCACTTGTCACAGTGCCACTGGGAAAAAACTGAAGAATATTCCCTGCATGCTGACTGGGCTGGCATGTCATCAACTTGTCACGGTTCTGCAAATGTTTTACCGATTTAGGAAAATGAACAACAGGCTCTATCTTATTTATCTAGACTCTGTATTTGACGAAACGAATTGCATCGAATTCCTGGTGACAAGATCTTTGATGTTGTTCAATTTCCATTCAATCTTTAGCACTTTAATTTTTAAGCTTTTACACTAAGAAATTGATCATTCCTCCCCAATAGAAGCCTTTTTGACCCAAAAATATTTTTAATTATTGATGATGTGGATGAGGGTATTGTTCCCTCACCCTTCTAGTCTCTATCCACTGGAATTTTCCCATTTTCATCAAATTGATATTTTCACAAAATAAAGAAAATTCCTTGACTCTTGTGACCTTATCTTATTGTCATGGACACCGTCATGTTGCAATTCCCATGAATTTCTAGAGCAGAAAGATTTTCTTTAAGAAACCATCTTGTTCCTACCTCTTTCAATAATGAAAGGAAACTTAAAAACTATCTCACCTTGCACATTGTCACAATGGTGATCCTTAACTAATATTTATTTTTACTTGTGTCGAATCTTGACCAAGTATCTTCGCCATTTCCATGTACCCTTTGGAAACCAAAAAAAATAATTTGTGGAACCCATGCCTTCGTTGTCAAACTGCTTTTTCACTTTCTCTTTGACCCTTGCACTCTCTTGCACCGTCATCTTGTTTCCAACACTGCTCAACACTAATGTTGACTATTGCAAATGTTTTACATCTTATGCATCTGCTTTCAAAGGAAACCTGTTATAATCCTAAAACATCTCTTTACAAGCATAAGAAACCTTGTTTAAATCAACTTGTTCATTCGTACATCTTTTCGAAAGGTTTTATTCAAAACATCTTTATGTTTGATCATTAACAATGCCAAATTCTGACTTGTGTTCGCTATCCTCTTCATTTCTCCTGCATGTATAAGAGACAAACTTGTCTTATTCTTACGCGCTCTAACTATGTACTCAATACCATCTTTAGACAAGTGATACTTACTCTCATGGTGATGAAATACTACTTTCCTATCATACATATAAGGAATTCCCAATACAATACCTAATATCTCAAGTGGCACCACATCAAGTTCAACTTCAGCAAGAAAGTTTGAATTGACAGTGAATCTTAGTATGCGCTTCCTTCTAACCTGCAAGTTTTCATTCTTTCATATCCACCCTAAATGATAATTTCTTGGATGACTAACAGTTTCAAGGTCTAGATGCTTAACCAAGTCTTTGGAAATCAAGTTAGCTTATGACCCACTATCAAAAGTGTATGAATATTGGTATGTTTAGAGACAACTCTAGTACATAAAAGTTCTATTATTGTATCTTCATCTTGAGTAACATTGGAACAATTTGAAGAAATAGTGCTTTCTATATTCTTACCTTTCAAACCCATGGTTTTAATATTTGTCTCATCTCCTTAATCTGACCCTAAGTTATGTTCAACTATAGCAACAATTTTCTCCTTTTCTTTGGCTTTTAGTTTGTTTGGCTTCAACTCTCGATGAAGTTGCTAGAAATGGTCTTCATCATGGCCATTATTCAAACAATGTTTACATGAGTTTTTCTTTCTCTCTTTTGACAGAGCTATTTCTCTTTCCTCTTCCATAAAAATTTCCCTTTCCTTTACCCTCACTATCACTTTTCTCCTCTATGTTTTTTTTCCCTCTTGCTTATAAATGTGTGGCTTGAACACAAACCTCATCTAGGTTTTTGGGATTAAACATGAGAATAGTGTGCCTAAGGTAATTTTGAAAACCCCCAATGTAATTTAACAAAGTTTCTTGAGAATATAAATTAATACCTAAAATTAGAGATCTTCTCCTAAATTCATGAGTATAATCTTGCACACTTTGTCCTTTCAACTGTCTAAAATTTTTCCAATCCATAATGGCCTTTTTCATGTAAGCTAATGGATTGAATTACCTTTTAATGGAAAAAATAAAACTTGACCAAGACATAGAGATATTACCGTAGTTTTTTATCTCTTCTTCAGTCCTTGCTTCCCACCATACAAGTACAGATACTTCCATCCTCAAAGACGAAAATTGAATCTTTATGTCATCTTCATGAAGGTTTTGAATTCTGCAATACACCTCTAATTGACATATCCATTTGTCCAATCTTTCTACATTTCCCTCACCATTATACATTTGAATCTCAAATTTGACATCAAGTTTCAGTAAGGGTGTTTTTCCTCTTATGGTCTTTGAGTGAGTGTGGGTAGTTTTAGATGTGGAAGTGGAAGATGATGTCAATGGAGATGATGAGGATGATGAAGATGGTAGAGATTGACGTGGATTTCCTCCACTTCCCTTTGAACTCTTCTCTCCATCCTTCTTATCATCTTAAGTTCCTTCTCCATGCTTAGGCTTAGAACATTCTCCTTCCATCCCAACATTAAATGCATCAAACATAATTTTAACCATCCTCTTTACGTCATCGAAGTCTCTCTTGACATCATCCTCTTCTAAATTTCCTTCAATTTCTACAACTCCTGACATGATGGCTATGGATTCAAGCCCAGCTTATGGTGCTTGTACCTCTTCAATATCAGCGTCTTGAGATAAAACTTGGGTGCTTCAAGTGCAACTGTGAGTGGAAATTTGGGTGGAGATGGTACCCTTGTGGATCTCCTTCTTCTGGTCATAATCTCAAGACTTGCAACCAAAAATTACCCTTCACCTCTCTGAAACTTTAACCTTGTGAGCATCACAAATTTGCAACCATTAAACTTGCACAAAACTCAAGAAAATATCAAGAAAATAACCTTGGATTTCAAGCAGGCTCTGATACAAACTTGATCTGAGTATGAATATTATTTTTTCTGTGTCAATTTCATCTTCAGAATTAAAATTTATTTGCTTCTTGTTTGCTTATTGTGCCTTAGTTTCGTTGATGTAGGTGAGTGTCGAACCAGAATTTTTTTGAATTTTATGTTGAATTCATTGAAAAATAAACAACATAATCAAATATTGAACAAAAAGATAAACATGTACAAAAATCCATAAACAGAGCCATCAACACAAATTTTTGATGAAGGAGTTCACCCCTCCTAGGCTACATCTCCTTGGTCCAGCTTCCATGGCTTGGGCCTCTTGTATTAGCTCAAAAATGGTAAAAATGTTGTTTACATTCATAAAATTCTCCTCAAACATACTTCAATGTGTTCAAAATGTCCAAAACATTTAGAAATGACTCTTCAATCTCTAAAAATGGTCTTCAACTGATCTAGGCAAGTCCTTCCATTAGGGGATTTTTGAGGTCTAAAATGGGTCTCCTAAGGAAAATGTACAATCAAAATTCACTTTATGAGAACCAATCACATTTTAGAGGATGATATCACCCCTAATGGTTGAGGTGGCATTGCTTGAGTTAAAGGTACTTATTTTTCACATTCTCAATGGTGGATAAAAACTCATGGTTAACCATGGTAGTGCTCTATGTACTTTTAAAGTCAAAGTAAAGTACTCATAGTAAATGTCATTTCACACTTTTTGAATAAAAATATATTATTTTCATTTCATATTTCTTGAAAGAAACAATGCATATCCCTATACATTTATTATATTATATTATATTATTTTTATATAGTATATTAATTACATGTTATTATACAATTTAAATAATATAAATTTTAATTAATAGCATATAATATAATTAAGAAATTATAAATTTATATTTATATTTTATTTTAAGTTGTTTAAGTACAAAGGACAAATGCATTAATTGTTCAATGATAATGAATTTTTCTTGAAAAACCCATTCTTATTTATAGTCACATCAATACAATTTTTTTATTAATTTTACTTTGGTACAACTTTTGAATTTAATTTAACTATGGTTACATGGATTGTGGTGCAAAAAGTGAATTGAAAATTCATAAATATTATTTTATTAGTTTATCTATTATTTTATTATTTTCTTAGGAGGCCTATTTTAGACCTCAAAATTCCCCTAATGCCTCCTGGTGGCCCTCGGCTTACTTTTTATTAAAAGGGACAAAAATGCCTTTTAAATGACTCCTTTGCCTCTGAAACCTATACCAATGAATACAAAACATGCCAATATTCTAGGAATGACTCTTCCTGAGCAAAAATTGGTCGAAAATTGCTCCAGATATGGTCCATTTAATTTTCCTAGGAAATCTCCTCCAAATCTAGAGAAGACTCTAGATAAGACTGCTAAATTTGGAATTCTGCTGGTTTTGGAGGCGCCCCTAGAAATCTTCCAAGTTAAAATGGGAGTTAATCAATGATAATGGTAGATTATAATGGATAAGCATTGATTGAATATGCACTAAGCGCGTTTACATAAAACTTGTTTTAAAATTGATTAGTGCTTAATACAAAGTTTATAGGTTGATAAACCCATATTAAAATTAATATTCGCACATTAACAGAAGTATGTCGCTCCTTGTTATGTGGATTGGTCATATGGGGAGGGGGTTGGCCCCCTCCAAATCCCCATCAGATTAACTGTTTCAGTTCAAATATGTGTCGATATCTATACCTTTCAAGGACTAACGGTATCGCTCATTGGTAAATAGGAGCATTGTTATGGGGGAGGTCATGGGGTCGAGCCCTGACCTTTGCCCATTCCATATATATTTTGCCCCATGATAAATACACACCAATGCATATATCAAAGCTTTGGCATATCAAAATTCCACCATATGTGCCACCATATAAATGTTTTAACTACAGACTTTGGTTAATTTGAAATATGCACTATATATACAATATCCACCACCATAATGTAGTTTGGACCTTAGGATAATGAAAATAATGTCACAGACTTTGGCATTTCAATAAAATATATGCCCACCATATAAATTAATACGATCATTTCATATGTGAACTTTGACCATAGCATAAATATGAAATGCGACCATTGGAGTTGGAATTCTAACTTTAGAATGTGGATAGGGTCCACCAGAGGAGGAACGTGATGGCCCTTGGCTGCACCACGTGTCAGACTCTGGTTGGGTTGTCCATCCACATAAAAAAAAATCAACTTCAATGTTAGGAGCCAAAATTTTTAAAAAAAAATCACCTTCAAAGTTCACTAGCGAATCCTGTTGTGACAATTGTCACAGTGCCACTCGAAAAAAAGTGAAGAATATTCACTACATGCTGACTAGGCTGCCATGTCATCAACTTGTCATAGTTTTGCAAAAATTTTATCTATTTAGGAAAATAGACAACAGGCTCTATCTTCTTCATCCGGACTTCGTTTTTTTATGAAACGAATTGCACCAGATTTCTGGCGACGAGCTCTTTGTCGTCATTCAGTTTCCATTCAGTTTTGAGCACTTTAATTTTTGAGCTTTTACACTGAGCACCCAATCACTCTACCTAGATTTATCTATGATCCCCTTTTGGTTGTACCATGGAAGGGCTTCAGGCATGCAACATTTACCTGACTAGAAAATAGGACTCCATCTAGTTGTGTAAGTTCAAAAACTACCAATTCTTTCACTTATGCAATAATGAATGATCCTAACCAATGCATTCTCAACTTTCCAGGATGTGAAATTACTATTGTATAAGAGAATATAATCACAAATTGCAAAGGATTTATTCTTTACGTCTCGATCATGCCACTATTTTTGTTGCTCTTTCTCATCAATTTGGTGGAAATCTATCAGGAATTCTTCGTCCAAATCCCAGAGCTTATCAAATATTTTTTTAATTGATTCATATTTTTTCATGTGAGTAGTCCATGCAATGAAAAGGTTGGGGATGATGAACTTTACAGGTACTACGAATTCTCATTTATAAACAAGATGGAAGGGTGTATAATTGTGTAGGAAGTTGACAGTTATATGATAATCCCATAATATGGCTAGCACCCACTCGTCCGAGTCGTGTTGGTAAGGAGAGCATATATTAGTGAGGCCCCTTTTTAATATTTTGTTAAAATATTCCATAGTGCCATTTTCCTAATGGTGGTATGGGCTGCTTGTATGGTATTGGATCATAAAGTTATGTAACAATGAAGCGACTATCTCATTAAGAAATTGTGTCCCCTGGTCACTTATGAGGCTTTGGGGTAACCCAAACCGAGTAATAATATTTTCAAAGATGAATTTAGTAGTAGTGTTTGTATTGCAATATTTAGTTATTGTAACTTCAGCCGATCTGGTAAGGTAATCTGTGGTGGTGATAATGTACCTAGCACAGGAGTGATGCTCCATAGGATTGGTGGGTCCCACAAAGTCTATCGCCCATTTTTTAAATGCCTGGAGTTCTCATACCGACTACAGGGGAAGTTCATCCCAGTGCGATGGCTTTCCCACACATTGGCAAATGTCACATTTATTGGTGTATTCCTTTGCATCTCATAAAATTTTTGGGAACCAGAGTCCTGCCTGTAACACTTTCCTCGATGTGGCTTTCCCATCCATATGTCAACCCAAAACTCTTGAATGACATTCCCATAATACACCCTATTTCTCATGATAAACAGCGTAGTCACAATATTTGGTCAAGGCTCAACCTGTATATCTTTCCTATAATCAATTGGTAATATGCAGCTCAAGCCACCATGTTCCTTCACCATGTCGCCATGTAATTATCTGGGAATTGTATTATGGCTAGGAATAATGAGATGTCCTCCAAGTATTATGGTATGGCTTCAACACAGAACATGTTAGTGTATGATAGGTAATCATCTACTACCCCTCCCCCCCGCCCGCCCAACTTCACACGACTTTAACTGGAATATATGATCAATACCCACATTCAACCTTCCTGGCCTAGCGATTACTTCAAATTTGGAATCCTATAAAAACATAAGCCAAATCTAAATATTTCCTTCAAGTACAACCTTGTTAACCATGCTTCAGGGCAGAACGATCATTAAATAACTTGAATGCCCCACAATAAGATAATGTTGGAATATTTGTAAAGATTACACCATCGCAATTTCTTCACACTTGGTTGTGGTATAATTCCTTTCCGTTGTGGACAATTTTATACTAGAAAAATCAAGGTATCCATCTCTTGGTTTAGCCAAAGCAACTCCAAAGGAAATTAGCAATGCGTTGATATGGACATGCAATTTCTTTTTCCAATTTGAATAAAATAGGACTAGTGCACTTTACAACTTTTCCTTTAACACATTTAAATCAAATTCACACTCATCGTACTACGCAAACCTTTCATATTTCTTCAATTTCTTTTCCAATGGTAAAACATTCAAGGCATAGTTGCAGATGAACCTACGATAATATCCTGTTTGGTCGAGGGACGTGGATCTCAGCTGCTTAACACTTTTGGGTGGGGGATTATTAAAAATTACTGCAACCTTAGTGGCATCGAGACATACTCCCTCTTTATAGACTATATGTCCCAGAATTTTTCCAAATAGAACAAAAAAAATGCATTTTTTCAATTTTAAGAGATATTTGTTTCTATCTAAAGTGATCAAACATCACTCAAAGAAAAAAGGAGTGTCTTTTTAACAAAATGTATACCTTAATATCATCCATGTAAACCTCCCTAAGAATATGAATGTAGTCCTAGAAGGCGACAATTAAAATCCTTGAGAACACTTCCAACACATTCTTGAGTCCAAAAGGCATTACATGGTATGCATAGGATCCCCATTCGGTCATGAATGTGGTTTTATTCTTATCCTCCTCAACAATACAGACTTGGTTTTAGCCAGAGATTCCATCTGTGTCTATCTACAGTGACCAAACATCACTCAAAGAAAAATGGAGTGTCTTTTTAATAAAATGTATATGGTCATATCATCCATGTAAACCTCCCTAAAGCTATGAATGTAGTCCTGGAAGTCAACAATTACAATCCTTGAGAGCACTTCCAACACATTCTTGAGTCCAAAAGGCATGACATGGTATGCATAGGATCCCCATTCGTTCATGAATGTGGTCTTATTCTTATCCTCCTCTGCAATAAAGACTTGGATTTAGCCAGAGATTCAATCTGTGAAAGGGGAGGATTTTTTCCTACCACATTGTTTAGGACTTCGTCGCTAAAACGGGTGGGGAAAGGGTCATAAATAGAGGCATTGTTCAAAATCCTCTAATCGAAATAGACCCATATGTCTTCAAAGTTATTTTTTGTTTTTTATAAAAAAGGGACTAACCCACGTAAGTTTGTCAATCGGGAAGATAAGCCTTACTGCCATCATTTTATCTATTTCCCTCTTCACCTTCTCTTTGACCCTTGGGTTCAATCTATATGATTAATGTTTCTCTAGATTTTCATAAGGTGTAAGCACAGTATTCATATCCCCTAGCTCTCCCTTAATCCCCTTAAGATATGCAACAGATGTAGGGAACATTTCTTCATATTCTGTTAGGATATCAAATATTTAGTTGGTATTATTCTCATCCCAATAATTCACAATCGAAGCTAATTTTGGCTTCTTGTCAGTGTCGATATTTTGTTTCTAAAACTTCAGAGGTAATAGCTATGGGACATTATTTACAGGCCCATCATCAATTCCATACCTCCCTTCAAATTCCTTAAATTTTAAATATATTAATTCCTCTAAATCATCCCCATCAGGTTCCAAGTCTATCTTTCTGTAAGTCACAACATCATGGAATTCAAATTCATATATGTGATTGAAGGTGTTCTGGTATAGGTATCCCTCATTCAACTACCCTACCAAGAGCTAGACCCTTTTAACAACTTTAAAAGTAGCAATTATCCTCTCATCATTATGGGTGACAGAAAATTCATTGATAAACTGAGCTGACATACGGTCCCACTCATCTGTCTCTCTTTTTATCTCTTCCTTCATGTACCACGCTTGTGGAAATGTCTAAGACAATGGATAAGGTTATGCACCAATAAAAAAAAATTGAAGTCTCTCTCTGATCCATTCGGTCTTACATTATTATAAGTGTTTTTGAGGTTCGATCCTCCCTCAATACGTAACAAAATTATGCGGGTATTCCTATGAATACTTTAATATAGCGACCAATATTCTCTCAACCTCCTACCACCATCTAAGATGGTTGCGGTGAGAACCTCACCACCTTGCCGACATCTCTTGTAGGGATACATCCATTAAGGGTACTTTGTGTGTTTCTGAGATGGTTGAATCAACTTCATTAACAAAATTAGTAAAAAAACCCATGCCATTAAAAATAGGAAATTCTTGTACCTCAGCACCAACCCAATTGATAGGATTGATTGTGGTTCAACATCTGGTGTTGATCTCATGTCCATTATGCTTACATTCATCCCATGTAGCCTCATATATAAATTTAGAGATTTGAACACTTCTCTAACTGATCAATCCTCTAGTTGTAGGATTAATATATTCTTCCCTTTTTCCCATTGTCATCAGATATAACTAGTCCAAGAGCTCAGCTTCTTCTATGTCATCCACTAGCTTGGTGAACCTAGACCCTTGATAGGGTTATTGGGGTTGGATAAACCTAACTCCCTCCACTTCAAAGGTCATTGTCTCCCTCTTCAGACCTATTAAAACATAATTTTCAAAGGAACACTCTATTCCTAGCAATTATGGATAAGGGCGTGTGTCTCCCATAGTATACATTACCTCGAAGTCAATGTAAGTATTTACCCCTTCTATGTCAACCTTTACATCCTACAGATGTCCAAATGGGAGGATACAATTTATTATCCATGCATAGCTGAGTCAGAGAGAACACCAGCTTAGGCTTTCCTAAGGCTTCCCAGGTTTTCTTCAGTAAGATATTCACATCTAAACCTAAGTCTAACATTGTATCCTTGATATGGAAGCCTGTAATCTAGGCATCAATCCGAAATTCCATCCCTATACTTTTCTTCTTCCTTTGAACTCATCTGCAGTGTCTCTCGCATAAATTGGTAGAAATGAGTCCTTCCTCGATTGCCCATCCTTGACAAAAAATTTAAGATTTTTCCACAATTGTCTCAGCATTTATTCGTCATTCACAATCTGTAGAAACAACTTGAACCATTATGTTATATGTTGGGAATTATGTTGCAAGAGGTTCGTGCTTATGGATTTTTAAGGTTCTGGTTGTTCTCCTTAGAGCTCAATGGTTGAAGTCAATTTGTAAAAAATATTTGTAGCCTCTTTGTAGTACTGCTTCTGCTGGTTGGAATCATGTGATCACTTTAGTGAGGCCAATTTTATAATTCTTGGTTGTTTAACTACTCGCAAGTTAGCTCTATTCTTCTTCCCTCCCTGGGTGACTATATTAATGTTTGAAATGAGAGTTGTTGATCTGAAAGGACTATATTAGTTTTGTTGTGCTAAGTGTCTTTTCAGTTATAAAACATGTGCATATTGTCTCTTTAATTTTCTTAAGGATTGAAGTTTTTAACCATTAATTGTAGATGATTTTAGTGAATTAGAAGCATGAAATAAGCACAAATAACACTTAACATCAGTTCAAAATAGAGAAATAAGTCACTACATAATATTTACACAACAGACATGATGAAGCAGTTTTCCCCTCCTGAGCTACATCTGTTGGTCCTGCTCCTAATGGCATTTCCATCTTTCATTATTCTCAAAAAATTGCAAATACATGTAGTTACAAGCCTCTAATGGTTTTTTTCTCTGCACCAATGGCTCCAGAATGCTCCAATTAGTTAAGAATGACTCTTCATTCACGCTGAATGGGCGAAAATTGAGTCTCCAACTCATTTTCCCAATAACACCTAGGAAAGCTCCACTAATTGTGGAGGACTCCACTTAACCGAAGTCAATTTGTCAAAATAAGCCATAAAAAATGTGCCTCCAAGAATCGTGCAGTCCTAACAGTGGCATTTAAATTTGCAATTGGGAGTGGCCACATGCTAATCCCTAGAACCTACGGTTACCGCTTATGGTGGAGCGGAACTCGGCTTGAACCGTGGTTGGATAAGGGTTGAACCCTAGTTTGAACGTTGTGGTCAGCGGAACCATTGGAAAAAAACATGAATTAAACTTTTGAACATGGCATGTGATAAGTATTGAAATGGTTGGAGGGATTGATGATGATTAAATTTTTTGTGATGGTTTATTTTATATCATGTAACCATATCGTGACCGTCGGTGGTCCCAACCCCCACACATCATTGCAATCAACGTTAACATAAACCTTTGTCCCATGATTGTTAAGACTCATTGCGCAGCAAGGGCATTGTGATGGGCAGTTGCTCTACCGGAGGTCATGGGGTCGAGCCGTGTGGGCCTCCATAAAATTTTAATACACCACTTCTAGGACACGTGGAGGCCTCTAGGTTGGCCACGTGTCACCCTATGATTGATCCTCCAACCAACGTACAACCAAATTCAACAAATAAAATCACGCCAGATGTCACCCTTGGATTGGTTCTAAGGAAAGGAATATTCCTCATAATATTCCTTTTGCTAACTGTGCATCTGAGTCAACCCTGTCACAAAATTTACTTGTTTAGGAATTCGATCAGAATGTGATATATCCCTCATACGACATCAGTTTTTCGAACTTTTCATGACGCCGGAATCAATAATATGATATATACACAAACATATTGGTTTCAACCCAATCCTGTAACTTTCAATTTTGAGCAAAATTTATGAAATCCTAATCACCCCTCCCCATTGCAAAGATTTTCGACCCCAAAAGAATTGATTACTTGTTCAGTAGATGAGGGTACAACTCCCTCACCTTTCCAACCTCCATACACTTTTCCTTGCTTGGCTTAGTGCCCTTGACCCCAAATTGAAGGTAGTCAACACTTCCCCTCTTAGATGCTCTTGTCCTCCTGTCAAGAATTGTATCTTCCTTGAGCTCATCCATAAATTCTGGTGAGAAATATTCAATAAAAGGCATCTAAACATCACTTCCTTGATCATCGATCAAAGGTGGCTCATACAAATGTAATTTTTCAACATTAACAACTGAATACATTTGCATAGATGAAGTCAAATCAAGTTGAAATGCATTATTACCAACTTGCTTTATGATCTTGAATGGACCATAGCGAATGGGTTTGAGATTTTTACCTTCCCCTTGCATCCTTTTTTTGCTAATATGCAACCATACCTCATCGCCTTCTTGAAACTTGTGATCAACTCTATGTTTGTCATGCCTTTCTTTGTATTTTCTTTGAATTTTCTCAAGATGTTCTTGAACTTGTTGATGTATAACCTAAATTTTCTTAATGAACTTTCGAGCCTTGTCAATGTCACTATGGCCATCTATTGCAACATCCTTCCCAAAGATGAATTATAATGGCGATTTTGGAAAATACCCAAAGCATACTTCAAAAGGTGATGTTTGAGTTGAAGAGAGCTTTTCCCGGTTGTAAGCGTGATGAATGTAATGCAGTTGCTCATCCCACAACTTAGGATGTTTGCTACAATATCCTCTCAATAGATGCACAATGGTTCTGCTCACCACCTCAGTTTTTCCATCAATTTGCGGATGAAAATCAGTACTCTTTTTCAACTTTGTGTCCATCATACTCCAAAGATTGGACCAAAAATTCCCAATGAAACTGGAATCCTTGTCATTAACAATATGGAAGTTGGAAATCCAAAATGAACCCAAACATGTTGAAAATAAATTTTAGCAGTTTGTTCAGTAGTAATGGTTTTCTTACATGGCATAAGTATACACATTTTACTGAATCTATCCACAAGTACATAAAGATAAGCATGTTGTTTTCTTGACATAGGTAGACCTCCAACAAAGTCCATGGAGACACTCTCCCATGGCCTTGATGGTACTGGTAGTGGCTTCTACAACCCAAGCTTCCTATTAATAGGCTTTCTTGTTGCACACATAGAGCAACCTCTTACAAAATGCGACACAATATCTACCATGTGAGGCCAATAGAAATACCTCTATAGATGTGCCACTATTTTTCTTACCCAAAAGTGTCCAACAATAAGAGATGAATGAGCTTCTCTCATGACACATAGCCTCTCCTTGTGGTATACATATCTTGCCCAAATGAAACAGAAAATTGTTATGCATGTGATAATATTTTTATTCGACTTGATTCCCTTCACTCAAACTAGCATACACATCTTGAAAATCAACGTCATGTGCATATTGTTATATGTAACTCTCATGTACAATAGAATCATTTTTTATTAAAGTGGATGGACTAATGATTGGCCTTGAAAGCATATCAACAACTTTATTGAAAACTCCTTTCTTGTACCTTATAACCAAGCAAAACTGTTGAAGAAATTCCATCGACTTGAAATGTCTTGATTGTTGCAATTTTTTTTGCAACTACAAGTACTATAATGGTTGGTGATCGGTATGCACAATCATCTCTTTACCCATCAAGTAGTGTTTCCACTTCTTGACACTATGTACCAATTCATATAGTTCTTTTTCATATTTATGATAATTAGTTATAGCACCATTGAATGTTTCAGAATGAAAAGCGATAGGCTTACCATACTACAAAAGAACTATGCCCATGGCATAATCACTAGCATCAGTTTGAATCTCAAATGGTTGTCTTAAATTTGGTAATGCAAGGACTGGAGCTGAGTTGATCTTGTATTTTATAGCTTCAAAAGCTTTATGTTGTTTGCCTCCCTATTGGAAGCCTTTCTTCACACTTTTCACTGCATGCATAGGAGTTGCGATGGCAGAAAAGTTAGCAATAAACTTTCTCTCATATTGAGCTGCACCTAAGAAACTTCTTACCTCGGTTACTGTTTTGGCTTTGGGCCAATTCACAATGGCTTCCACTTTATAAGGATAATTCTCAACTCTCCTCCTACAATATGTCCCAAACAAACCAAATAAGTCTTTCAAAACTCACACTTTGACATCTTAATAAACAATTTATCTTTCTTTAAAACATCAAGCACTCTATTCATATGCAATACATGATCTTCTATTGTTTTTCTAAAAATAAATATGTCATCTAAGTACACAATAAAAAATTGATCAAGGAATGGACTTAAAATACTATCCATAGCACACATCAAAGTTTCCGGTGCATTACACAAACCAAATGGCATAACTAACCACTCAAAAAGTCCTTGTTTGGTTTTGAATGCAGTTTTCCATATGTCGCTTTCAGCAATTCTTTCTTGATGATATAAAATTCGTAAAACTTAGCGAAATTTTTTTTTTCTTTTAGCTGATTAAGAAAATCATTTATCCTTGGGAGTGGGTAACAATTTTTTACCGTAATCTTGTTCAAAGCTCTGAAGTCTACACACATGCACCAAGTCCCATCTTTCTTTGGAATCAAGACTATGGGTGAAACACATGGCGAGGTGCTTGGCCTTATGAATCCTTTGTAAAACATCTCTTTGATTTGCCTCTTTATTTCAACATTTTCCATTATCGACATGCGATACATACCGATGTTTGGAAGAGGACAATCTGGCTGCAACTGAATCTCATGTTGAATCTCTCTTTTTGGAGGCAATCATGTTGGCTCCTAAAACATCTCATGATGTGCATTAACTACATCATATAAATATGATTTCAAATTATGATCATATCCCTCAAATTATTCATGATTAACATCAGATTTAGGCTTAATTATTAGAAGAAAAAAATTATTACTTGAATTCACCAGCCTCTTTACCTATCCAGCATTTACCATAGCAATGTTTGTCTTCTTGTGATGTGATCTTACAATGTACTCCTTTCCATCTTTGAATAAATGGTATTTTTCCTCATGGCGATGGAAGATCACTTTCCTATCATACAGGTAAGGACTCCCCAACACAATACCTGTTATGTCAAGCGGAACCACATCTAATTCAACTGTGTCAACAAAACGAGTAGTGATTGCTAACCGCAATATAAGCTTATTTGAAACCTGTAAATTTTCATCCTTACAAATCCAACCTAAGGATATCGTTTTAGATGTGGTATGGTCTCAAGGTTAAGTTTCTTGACCAAGTCTTCAAATATTAAGTTTTCTTGTGACCCACTATCAAACAATGTGTCAATATAGGTATGCTTGGATATGAACCTCACATGAAATAATTCAATTCTTTCTTCTTCGTTTGGAGAATGTATGGGACAGTTTCATGTACTATTACTGGGTTTAGTTTCAATTTCTTTCCTCTTCATGTTCTTCAATCCCATGGATGTAATCTTAGATTCATCACCTGAATCATCTCCTAAATCATATTGAGTTGTAGCTACAGTTTTATGTTTCCCTTTGTTATTGTATTTATTGTGCCTCATTTCAGGATGTAATTTCCAACAATGAGTTTCATCATGGCCATATTTTGAACAATGTTTATAAACCAATTTTTCTTCATCTTTCTTAACATATGCATTCTTTTTTCTTTTACCTTTTGAGGTATTCTCTTTTTTTTTACCCTTAAAAGCTTTCTTTTTACCCTCTTTAGAAATGCTCTTCCCTCTAGCTTCTAGACGTGTGGCATGAACTCATACTTCATCTAGACTTGTGGGGTTAAACGTGAGAATAGTATGTTTTAGGTAGCTATGTAAGCCTCCTATGTACTTGAGAAAATTATCTTGGCTCTGCAAATCTGGCCCTAATAAGAGAACTCTTCTCCTCATTTCTTGGGTGTATTATTGCACATTTTGTCCCTTCAATTGCCTAAAGTTTTTCCAATTCATTATGGCTTTCTCTATATGAGCTAATGGATAAAAATGTTGATTCATTGCAGTAATGAAATCAATCCATGATAGAATAATGTTACCATGCTTCTTGATCTCCTCCATTGTCTTGGATTCCCACCAAATAAGTGGTGCACCTTCCATTATCAATGAAGCCAATTGGATTTTGGTATCATCATCTTGAAGGTTCTGGATTCTCAAATAGACCTCCAATTACCTAATCCAATTATCAAGCTTTTCTGCATTGTCTTCACCATTAAACATTGGCAATTCAAGCTTAACATCAAGTTTTTAAAAAAGACTTTTACCAGTGTTATTTGACTTGTGTGGCTGATGTACTGAAGATGAAGTAGAGGATGATGATGATGAGGGTGAGGATGATGGCTCTCCATGGCCTTCATTTCCTCCATTTCCCTTCTTTGACTTATCTTCATCATTGTGACCTTTTGAAGATCCATATCCTTCGTTGTGAAGTTTGGATCCTTCTCCTTCTAGTCTCTCATTCCTTTCTTGACAAAGGATTCTAACCATCTCATTCATGTCAAGGAATGCTTTCCCGAACACTCTTTCTTCCTCTTTGGGATCAAATTCTTCATGGATTTCTCCTTCTCTATGAGACATGCTTAATGCAGCTTCTGCTTCCTTAGGAGGTGACTAGGTGGTGGAGATTGTGGCAATGTTGCTCTCCTTTGCTTTGGCTCTTCTTGAGACCCTTTTGCTCCCACCAATTTTCCTTCTCCTCTTTTGAGCTTGAGCCTAGTAAGCATCTAAAAACTTGCAAACAATTAAACAATTCTTTGAACAAAACAACACAAGAGAATAAACTCTAGCTCTGACACCAATATGATCTGAAAGGACTGTATTAGTTTTGGTGTGCTAAGTTCACTAGTAGAAAATAGCTAATTAGTTACTAAAAAAATGACTAAAATTTGCATATAAATGACTATTTTTCGGTTGGTGACCAATAGTAGCTAATTTACAGTATCTTATAACACGACCAACTTTTAGTCGTTTTTAACTTAGTCATTGATTGGTTATCTCAATTTTGTTGTCGAGTAATATATTTGGTCATTAATTTAATCACTGATTTGGTCATTAATTTAATCATTGATTTGGTCATTAATTGTCACAAATAATGACCAAATATACCACAAAATATATTACTATATAATCACCTGAGAAAACCAATTAATGACCAAAAAAATATGACCAAAATGTTGGTCGTGTTATAAGATACTGTAAATTAGCTACTAATAGTCATATATATGCAAATTTTAGTCATTGCTTGAAACTAATTAATGACCAAAGAAATATGACTAAATTTTTGGTCGTGTTATAAGACACTGTAAATTAGCTACTAATAGTCGTTTATATGCAATATTTAGTCATTATTTGTAATCACAAATTTATCATTTGCAGTGGTCATTTATCTTTTTTGTTAGTTTCATATTCATTATATAAACGACTATTTAGTAGTTTATATTCATTACATTTACTTTCATTAATAATCATTATAAATTACTAATTTAGTCATATATTTATGTTATTTGTGTTCATCATTAATCAATATAAACTACTAATTTAGTAGTTTTAAATTGATTTTATGTGTTCATTATTAATCAACATAAATTAATTTGTATATTTTAAAAAATAGCATACAATGTGCATGTTCATCTAATATGAAAACATAAAATTGCATATGTTAATTATAATAGTAAACAATATCAAGTGCAATTATAAATAATTTCAACCACAAATTATATTATATGAAATGTTAAAGTATTACAATGAGTTTCCAACTTAATATTGGTTGGACTACAATTTATACATGAAATGATGTTTCATAAAACATTATCATTGTGTTTTCAAGGCAATGCAGGTGAATTCACCAACTCTGAAGACCTGGCCATCAGTATTTATATGTGTGTCTTATGCGAGATATTGGCTCTAAGGGTATCACAAGACCATTTCTCTTCTCTCTTTTCTTGCATTTGTCACTACAATGTTATTGCTCTCCTCTTGCTTCAATTTCTGCTTCTTACCATCAATATTGAGTTCATTTTCTGAAAACAAAAGATACAATGTAGAGTGTAAGACATGAACGACAATAAACAGTATAATATACAATGAATTTGACTATAAATAATTTATATGACATATACCTCAACATCATCAATGTCAAAGCCATTTTTCCCCATACAAGTAAGAAACTCGAACAAATTTTCTTCAGTTGCACGATAGTGGCAACTATAATGTGGCCAGATGACCTGTATAAACAAAGAAAATAAAATGTCACCATATATATAAAAGAACACCTTAGTAACTTAGTATTAAACCTTCAGGGAAAGCTTAAAAACAATCATGTCAACTAAGTTATATGCTAAAAAGCTCAAGTTGTAGATAACTTATGAAAACAAATAATATGAGGTGTGATGTTTAATCCTTGTCATTTTATTCGCAAAAAAAATTCATTTTCTAACGCATGAACTTGGTCAAGTATATAAACAAAATGTACTCAAATAACAACATGAAAGTCAACTTTTCTGATATTCATGAAAATATTTTAACACAAAATAGCTATAAGGATTCCAATAAATATCGTGTAATACTAATTTCATCTTCAAGTTTTGGTTGTTGTTTAAATGGAGATGATACCAAGCATTTTCAATTTCACAGTTAAACGACAAAACAAAATCAAAAGAAGCCTCCAAAATACAATTAAACAATAAAGAGAGAATATCATGGAATGGAAATTGCAATTATAAAAAAATTTGTTTACCTGTCCACCGATGTCGTGTCTGGCATTCCTAAAACATTTGCTTGCCCATTTGAATTTCCTCTCCTGGCGCCCGTGAACCAAAAATAAAAGTGATTGTTCTTTCATCGCAATAATTTTACGTTAAAAAGCTAAAAATAAGAAGACTATGTGGCTCCGAGCCAGCGCAAAAACGAGAAGGTCCAAGGCTCGATTCCTCAGACGTCCATGGTATTCCGCTGAAAGAGGGAGGGGGATCTCGAAATCCGAAAATTTTTGAAAGTGTTGAGTTTGATTCCAGGGGCCATAAATAAGTGTTGTGAATGTGTGACTCTGTTGTTTATGAGGTTGTTGTCAACATCGCTCTTTCGGACAGCTGGCAAGCATTTCGTGTGTGATACTGTCACATTGTACGGACACATAGTGTCAAAGGGTTTGGTGCCACTGAATTCTCGGGGGCAGAGAGGTTGACTCGAGTAGATTTACTTTCAACGCCGTCTATTGAGGAAAATAAATTTGAAACTTAGATCCTCAAGTTGCACTATTATAAAATTTCATTGTTCAGAACACCCAAACATTCCTTTTGGGCATAGCTTGGAATGAGAGTTGAAAATCTGTGTAGAATTTAAATGAAAGGAATGATAAAAAGGTTCCTGGAATATCTTCCGATTTGGATTGATATGGCGATTGTGTTATAATTTTGGTACCAACCATGAGGAGATCAAAAAGAGAGCATGTGGCCAGGAACCGTACTCCTCGTATTACATATGTAGGGAATGGGAAGATAGGAATCTATGAAAAACCATGTAAGGTTCCTCCAATAGAAGAAGTTGAAAAAGTAAATATTAGTAAGATGATAGACACTATAGTGGATGGTGACAAAAATAATCTCTGCATCAAAAATATTAGATGCACGTAGGTACAGACAATCTATGTGAGCAAAGTTTAAGGTTATCATAAGGGAACCACAAGAAGGAGAAAGCACAAATAATCATGTAAGTGATGCTTCCACTACCATTGATAGAAGTGCAATAAGAAATAAGAATATAGAAATTGGGGAGCATGTGACACTGCAGCTAGAGTCACTGGACAATGATGGAAGGTTGCAAGATTTGGAACAAAACACGGAAAGTGGGCTTGGTGTTTCAGGACAATATGGCACATATAATAGTTTGACTGTGTTTGAGAAAAGTAGCAAACAGAGGGAATTCACTCAAATAAATAGAAAGTAAAAGCATCAAGCTGAATTGCCACAGGATTATGTGCCTACTCCAACAACTGTCAAATCCCCAGCTAAAGTTGTTGGTGCTCACAATCAAACTTCAGGGCTTAACATCACCAAATTAGAAGGTTTGGAGGACCAACAAGAGGTTGAGAATGGTCAACATAAAAAAGAGAGTTCCCAGAAGTAGTAGGATTCATAACAAGAAAGATATACAAAAAGATTTAGTTAAAGAGAGTTACTCAGCACCTGAGAGAAGATCTGGGAAAATGTACAAGTTTAAAGTTCTGGAGGACAAAAATGGCACTAGTACTGTTAGAGACCATGAAATAAAGTTGACAGGTCTAAAGGTTTGAAGAAAAGGACAACATGATGTTGTACAGAATCAGGTTAAAGGATGTATCCAATATATAACTAGCAGTCAAGAAGGTGGTTCACGTGAATTTCTTGAAGAAACATATGGAGAAAAGAGTTATAAAAAGAAGAGAAAAAGGAGCATATGACAGAAAGGAGATGTCGACAGGGACAAGAAAGAAGACAATTTTCTTGATGATTCTGGCATGGATCTTGTTGTTTTTGTTCCTATTGGGGAAAAAGGTGAAATGCAACAGCATGGGATGAGTGAGGATCAGCATACCAAGGAATGGGCTCAATGTATCAAATGAAAAAAGTGGAAGAGAATAGAGAATATTCAAGTATGTAGGCAGTCTTGGTATTGTGATGACAGTGCATGTCATGCTTTGAATGCTACTTGTGTTGCTTCACAGGAGTAAACTAAATAGGGTCTTTCTGATTCTTGCGTGCACATTGAACCAAATACAAATGTTGATGACCATGTGGAATCACGTGCTTGTTTTCAAAGAAATGAATCTTCTACTAATATGTGGAAATGTAGGAGTGGGGAAAGAATCTGCTAATGGAGATTCTGAGTCAGATGAGAATAACATAAGCAATGATTTGGAACCAAAGATGATTGTTTGGGCTAAGATAGAAAAGGGAAAATGGTGGCCTTCCTTCACTGTGCTAAAGTCTGATAGTATGCAGAATAAAATTTTGTCTACACATGATGGGTTGGCATTAACTCAGCTCATTTACTTTGTGGATTCAAGGGAGGAACCCGAAATTATTAAGGCAAGGTCTTTTCGTCTGTTTTGGGAGAAATATGAAGAAATTAAAAATATGTGTAAAGATAAGAAATTTTTAGATTTTGTTACCAAAACTCATCAGTTGTATCATAAGTTTTTGCCAAAGGACCCACCTATACGTTCAGTCGGCTTGCAAAGAAGCTATTTGGAGTCATCAGGACAAGTTGAGGAACCATTTAGTTCTTTGCAGGAGGACAAAGCTATTGTAAATTGAGATAAAGATGGAGGAGATGACTCTGTTGTAACTCAAAAGGGAGCAAAAAGGTTGAGAAAGAATGTTCCAGGGTTTGACAATCGTCGGATCTGTTTAGAGGATTATGAAGATGAGGGCACTTTGGGCCTTAAGCGAATGGTTAGTGGAACAGAGGTAAGCAGAGAATATGCTAACATTGAGGAACCATCTGTTGTGCATATAAGTGGTTTTATTGCGAAGTCTTATACAGATTTCTATAATAATGTGTGCCAAGTCTGTAAAGAAGACGAGGAGCTGCTGAGTTGTGATGGAAAAGACTTCCTCGTAACTTACCATATAGGTTGCCTTGACCCACCCTTGGTTCAAGTTCCTCTTGGTGACTAGTACTACCCAACTTGTACTTACATGAGAATATCATGTGGTGTACACTTTGTCTGCAAAGAAGTCGAATCAATATGGGACGTCAAGCATGTTGCTAAATTGGATGCCTTTGTGGAAAAAAAAAAAGAGAAAGTGGACAACATTTTTGAGAGCGAATATGGTGTGCATCCTGTTATAGGTTGTTCAATGTCAGCTTCAACTCAGAGAGATCACGATAAGCTAAAAGAAAAAACATTGTTTAAATCTAATAATGTCGGAGATCGTGAAATTATTGCGAAGACTGCATACCAAGTGAAATCAGATAAAGTAGTAGGACGACTCAAGAAAAAAAATGATATATTTTGTTAAGTATAGAGGACTTTCTCATCTTCATAATTGTTGGGTCAGTGAAATTCTTCTTGTCCATGAAGCTCCCAAGCAGCTGGCTAATTTCAATAAAAAACTGTAGCAAGGAAAGGCTCTAAAATGGAACTCCGAATGGGTTGAACCACAATGGCTTATTCATAAGAGAGCATTGATATTTCCTAAGCATCTTGATAAAAAGTGCACGGATTCAATTAGTGAATTGGGCTGGAAAGAATGGTTCGTCAAATGGAAAGGGTTAGGTTATGATCAATGTATATGGGAGTAAGAAGATAGAATTTTTATTAACCTACCTTCAACTAAGGAACTAACGAAAGCATACGAACTTCACTACGATGAGGCACACCAGCGAGCTAGTCCTATTCAAGAAGGTAAGGAAAAAGAGCTATAGAACAGTCCTTTTTCAAGGTTGAAAAGACCTCCAGACTAGATGAAAGGGCTATTGGATTATTCTCTTCTTAGATCTGTCAATAAAATTCGAGATTTCTAGCGAAACCACAAGAATGCTCTTGTCATTGATGAAGTTAATCAGGAATGCATTGCAATAATGATTTCCTTTATTCTATCCTTAATCAAGTATTTTCAAATAAACAGACCTATTGTCACTATCACATCAACTGCTGGAATATATAGCTCGAACTCGGAATTTCTGAGGTGGGCTTCTTCTATAAATATGGTGGCTTATTGTGGTAATAGAGAGTCAAGAGATATTATCCGAAATCTTGAATTTTCAGAAGAAAGTGGATGTGTGCTTGTTCATATTGTCTTATCAACCTCTGATGTTGTCACCACGGATCTGGACTCTTTAATATGCCTTGATTGGGAAGCAGTGATTGTAGATGAAGGGCAATTCCTTAAACTTTCAAAAATTTTCTAGCATCTGGAGCAACTACCTGTTGATTTTCAAGTTGTGATTTTCCATGGGAAGTTGAAGGATAATGCCCCTAATGTTTCTCATCTTCTTGCCTTCCTCGATACTGAAAAAGAGAGTCAACATGTTCATGAGTTTGAAGAGAAAAAACATAACAATAGTGAACATCTTGGTTTATTGAAGAGAAAGTTTTCAGAAAACATTGTATATGAGCGAAAATCAGACCCTTTGACGAGTGCCAATTTCAAAGAGTATTGGGTCCCTGTAGACCTGGAATATGTATAGGTGAAGCAGTACTGCAACATTTTTATGAAAAATATAGATTTTCTGTGTTCAGTGGTGAAGAAAAATGATTCTGGAGCTCTCAGGGACATCCTTCTTTCATTAAGGAAGTTTTGCAATCATCCTTATCTTGTAAATGGTTCATTGCAAAGTTTTCATCGAAAGGTCCTTTCAAAAGTTGAATTCCTTGACACTGATATAAGTGCCAGCAACAAGTTGCAACTGTTGGACAATATACTATCAGAGCTAAGGCTAGAAGGCTAAAGGGTGTTGATTCTTTTCCTGATGATTGAACGATCTGGGTCAATTTCCATTGGTGATATTCTGGATGATCATATCAGGCAACGTTTTGGGATTGACTCCTATGAGTGTATTTATGGTTGCTTACTTGCTACCAAGAAACATGCAGCGTTGCAGAAGTTTAATAGTAAGGATTCTGGGCGGTTTGTGTTTTTACTCAAAAAATGTGCTTGTGGAACAAGCATAAAGATTTTTTCAATTGACACTGTAATAATATTTGACAGTGACTGGAATCCAATCAGTGACTTACGGGCCTTACGGAAGATACATATCGATAACCAAGTTGAGTACTTGAAAATATTTCAGTTCTATTGCCCATACATAGTGGAGGAGAGAGTAATGATTTATGCCAAGCAAGACTATTTACTAGATAATAGTTTGGAAAATTTCAGTACAATAGTTTTCCATTTGCTCCTCAGTTGGGGTGTTGCACATCCTTTCGAGAAGTATGAGAAGCTTCATGGTGTAAATGATCTTGATTTAAATTGACATTTGTTTCTAGAAATGAAAACTTGAAGTCTTTATCTCAATACATGTTAACCCGTGCATGTGACATATCTGAGATTGATAATACACCAGAGAATGGTATTATTGCAAAATTACCACGGGAAGGCAGGTATGGAAAAGGTGTCCCACTTCTTGGTGAGTCAGACGGCCAATTGACAGCAGAGAAGATACCATCAGAGAAGATACCTACTAATATTTCCTGGAAAAAAGTTACTAAAAGGAAGGTGTATAAAAAAACATGGTACTACTAGACAGATGGAGACCAAGAAGAAAGGTGCAGTACTATGGAGGATCACCCAATAAATCTATGTCTCATTCTGATGATGTAGAATCAAGGAAGAAGTGAAGACGTGTATGTGGAACACTTGATCCAATCTCAATATCCTCCTGGCTTAAGGATGCAAAAAAGACATTGGCTAGTGAAAAGGAAATAACTGAAAACAACATTCAGTTGCATGCAGATGGTGCCAAACAAACATCCAATGAATCTATAAAAGATGATTGTGGAAATTTTTCCCATCCCAAAAGCAGAATTATTTGAGGCAGTATATTATCACAATTCCCGAGAAAAAAAAAACCCTGAGACAGAAACAAAACCCTGAGACTGGTTATTTACATAATTATTTTGAGGCAAATTAATTTGAATTTTTTTAGCATCAAAGGAGGCTAATCCCAACCACCCCCCTTCCCCAGGCCACTCAACGATTATTTGTGCTCTGCAATAGGTCTTAACTTCTGAAGAAATTTCCTACTCCTATATAGAGTTCAGAGTGGCTATCTGAGGCAAGTATAGAGGAATTGATTAAGGACCGAAGCAGATCCAAGACTCTCTAATACGATGCAGTGGTATTGGATAGATTCTCAGAGAATTTTCTGAAGGAAGTCCAAGGAAGAAGAAGATTTTTATCCTTCGTCTTGACCCCTGAAACCATTCGGATACTAGCCCTTATTAGAATTCACAAAGGTTTATTCAGGTCTAATGGATTTATGGTTAGAATACAGCTTTGTCCAATATGAAATTATACTGCAACTATTTGAAACTATAATAAACTATTAAATATGGAGAATATAGTGGTACTATGAAATTTTGTCGCATGGTTGAAATATCGTATTTTTTACTTTAATGTTGAGATAGCAATGTTATTTACTGAAGAATTCATTCATTTGTATTGGATGAATATTGGTGTCATTGTCCGAAAAATAATTTATTGAAATCCTAGGGTGAAATTTTTCCTAGGATCTCACAAAAACAAGCAAATCAAATTTACCAAGTAAAAAATAAAGATCGGGATCTGCAATAGCTATAGTAAAGCTTGAAACTACCAATTATTCTTCAATCCTAGAGTATCGAGCATGTGATGCCAAATTCATCCCATAAAAGTCCTCCTTCAATTTGCATACATGGATCTCTCACCCACGCACCTGAAAGCCTCTCAATTGATTGATGTATATTTCCTCCTCGATTAGACCATTAAGAAACAATTTTTTTACATCCATTTGATATAAATTCCAACCAAAAATTGATGCTAAAGATATGACGAACCTAATGCAACTACACTAGCAACTAGAGTAAATCCTAAAGGTGTCCTCATAGTCAACTCCTCTCTAGAGAATAGTCTCACTGTGAACTGAACCTTAGTACATTTTTATGGTATCTACTGCAAGCTTCACCTCAAAAACCCCCCTAGAATAAATCAAAAACTTCCCCACTTGTGTTGGCACAATATCCCAAACAACATTCTTCATTATAGAGTTTTGATTGATCTATATTTCCTCCTTGATTATACCATTAAGAAACAATGTTCTTACATCCATTTGATATCAATGCCAACCAAGAATTGACACTAAATAAATTAACGAACCCGATGCAAGTACACTAGCAACTAAAGTAAATGTGTCCTTTTAGTCAACTCCTCTCTAGAGAATACTCTCACTATGAACTGAAACTTTGTAGTTTTTTATCTGCTGCAAGCTTCACCTCAAACATCCAACTAGAATAAATCAGAAACTACCCCACTTGTGTTGGCACAATCTCCCAAACATCATTCTTCAGTATAGAATTTTCCACGTCCACCACAACATTCTGCCATACCTGCTAGCCAACTACCTCCCCATAACTAAAAGGCTCTACAAAAATGATGGAAGACATCGGTACAACATAATTCAGAAACTTTTTAGAAAGATAAATCGCTACAAAGGATGGCTTGGAGATCCAACATGCTCCTATGCACCCTACTATGTTTAGTACCAACTAGGCTGCCTTGTTGAACCAAAAAATACTAAAGCATCACTTCCACCTCCAAAACCTTGCTGATCATCATTAGGAAAGAAATTTTTTCTCCCTCCTAAAACTCTACTAAAAGGCTCCTGAGACCTTGAGGGACCATGCATCATCACAAGGTTCACATCTCAGTTCACTATTATTTTTCATTGTGACAGAATGTAGACTCCATAGGCCTTACAGGACTCATTATATCCATCAAAAACACCCTTAAAATTGAAGTGTTTCAATTTAGTTCATTTCTCCTAAAAAAAATGAATATATACAGGACAACAACACAAAAATTTTGATACCTAGGATTTCTCACCAATGAAAGCTTCCTTCAATGTTTTGTCCTTCAATATCTAGAGAGGAAAATTGTTTAGGATGTAGACAATTGTACCACATGTCTCTACCCAAAGGAACATAAGAAAATCTAGGTCATGAACCATAGCCTCAGTTGTCTCAGTCTGAAGCATTTGTTTTTGGAAGAAAGTAATGCTGGATCACCAAAGAATAACATGGGTAGATATTATCTGCTGAATAACCAAAGAATCAAGTCAGAGATGTCATGAGTGAGTGGGTAGCTACCAACAGAGACGTCAAAAGGTATATTTTATGTTCATGGTAGAGCCTCTGAATCAAAGTGATTAAGCCACCTAAATAGAATCCAACCTGTAGCAGCGGATAATGAAGAGCATTGGTAGCTGCCATACAAATTTTAACTAGTCACCACCTAGAAAATTTGTGAAATTGAGCTGCCAAATAGAAGATTCACTTATTAGACATTTAATATAGTATTAAATTTGGTTGCTATTAGTTAGGTATTTGGGAGATATGCAGTGTGCTCCTATTTTCCTACTATGTAATGACTCAATGAGACATCACATCATCTAATGAATCAATGAATCCACAGCACCTCCTACCATCATTCATGCCCATACATGTGTGCAAAAAAAATGTGTATTTGGAATGCAAGTGTGATTTTGCAACGTTTGTAGGTGAATGATATCATCTAAGTGAAGAGGCAAAGAAGGATGGGAGGAGAAAGAGAGAGACTGTTGATACCAAAGAGACAATGGGTACAATGTATCAACAAAAGCAAGAGGAGAGAAGAATATTCAAGTACAAGAAAGTGTACTCATGCTAGGATGACAAAGGTGTCATGCTTTGGAAATTTGAACAAAGGCTGATCATAGGGAGGAAACCAAATGTAGTCTTTCCCATCTCAGTGCACATTGAACCAAATACAAATGCTGATGACCATGTGGAATGACGTGCTTGTTTTCAAAGAAATGAATCTTCTTCTAATATATGTGGAAATGTACGAGTGGGGAAAGAATCTGCTAATGGAGATTCTGACTCAGATGAGAATAACATAAGAAATGATTCTGAACCAAAGATGATTGTTTGGGGTGAGACAGAAAAGGGCAGATGGTGGCCTGCTTTCACTGTGCTAAAGTCTGATAGTATGCAGAAAAAAATTTCATCTACACATTATGGGTTGGCATTAACTCAACTCATTTACTCTGTGGATTCAAGGGAGGAACCTGAATTTATTGAGGCAAGGTATTTTCATCCATTTTGGGAGAATTACGAAGAAATTAAAAATATGTGTAAATATAAGAAACTTTTAGATGTTGTTACCAAAACTCATCAGTTGTATTATAATCGTTTGCCAAAGGACCCACCTATTCGTTCAGTCGGCTTGCAAAGAAGTAATTTGGAGTCATCAGGACAAGTTGAGGAACAATTTAGTTCTCTGCAGGAGGACAAAGCTATTGTAAATTCAGATAAATATGGAGGATATGACTCTGCTGTAACTCAATAGGGGGCAAAAAGGTTGAGTAAGAATGTTCCAGGGTTTGATAGTCGTCACATCTGTTTAGAGAATTATGAAGATGAGGATAGTTTGGACCTTAAGAGAATGGTTGGTGGAACAGAGATAAGCAGAGAAGATTCTAAATTTTAGGAACCATCTACTGTGCATATAAGTGGTTCTGTTGTGAAGTCTTCTACATATTTTTATAATAATGTGTGCCAAGTCTGTAAAGAAGGTGGGAAGCTGATGTGTTGTGATGGAAAATATTGCCTCGTAACTTACCATATAGGTTTTGGTTCAAGTTCCTCCTAGTGACTGGTACTGCCCAACTTGTACTTACATGAGAATATCATGTGGTGTACACTCTGTCTGCATGTTGAACCTGAACAATTTGCTGAATTGGATGTCTTTGTGGAAAAAAAAGAGAAAGTGAACAACATTTTTGAGAGCGAATATGGTGTTCATCCTATTATAGGTTGTTCAATGTCGGCTTCAACTCAGAGAGATCACAATGGGCTAAAAGAAAAAACATTGTTTAAATCTAATAATACCGGAGAACGTGAAATTACTGTGAAGACTGCATACGAAGTGAAATCAGATAAAGTAGTAGGACGACTCAATAAAAAATGAATGATATATTTTGTTAAGTATAGAGGACTCCTTCATCTTCATAATTTTTGGGTCAGTGAAATTCTGCTTGTCAAGGAAGCTCCCAAGCAGCAGCCTAATTTCAAGAAAAAATTGCAGCAAGGAAAGGCTCTTAAATGGAACTCTGAATGGGCTGAACCACAACGGATTATTCAAAAGAGAGCACTAATCTTTCCCAAGCATCCTGATAAAGACTGCACAGATGCAGTCAGTGAATTGGGCTGGCAATAATGGTTCATCAAATGGAAAGGGTTAGGCCACGATCAATGTACATGGGAGTTAGAAGATAGAATTTTTCTTAACCTAACTTCAACTAGGGAACTAATGAAAGCATACGAACTTTTCTATGATGAGGCACACCAGCAAACTAGTCCTACTCAAACAGTTAAGGCAAAAGAGTTGTAGAACAGTCCTTTTTTCAAGGTTGAAAAGACCTCTAGACTGGATGAAAGGGCTACTGGATTCTTCTCTTCTTACATCTGTCAATAAACTTTGAGAGTTCTGGCAAAACCACAAGAATGCTCTTACCATTGATGAAATTAATCAGGAATGCATTGCTATAATGATTGCCTTTATCCTATCCTTAATCAAGTATTTTCACATAAACAGACCTATTGTTGAATATATAGTTGGGAGTCGGAATGTTTGAGGTGGGCTTCTTCTATAAATATGGTGGCTTATTATGGTAATAGAGAGTTAAGAGATGTTATTCGGAAGCTTTAATTTTCAGAAGAAAGTGGATGTGTGCTTGTTCAGATTGTCTTATCAATCTCTGATGTTGTCACCACGGATCTGGATTCTTTAATATGCCTAGATTGGGAAGTAGTGATTGTATATGAAGGGAAATGCCTTAAAATTTCAAAAAAATTCTAGCATCTGGAGCAACTACATGCTGATTTTCGACTTGTGATTTTCCATGAGCAGTTGAAGGATACTGCCCCTAACGTTTCTTATCTTCTTGCCTTCCTCGATAATAAAAAATAGATTCAATATGTTGATGATTTTGAGGAGCAACAACATAATAGTAGTGAACATCTTGGTTTATTGAAGAGCAAGTTGTCAGAAAACATTGTATATGAGCGAAAATCAGACCCTTTGACAAGTGCCAATTTAAAAGAGTATTTGGTTCCTGTAGACCTGGCATATGTATAGGTGGAGCAGTACTGCAACTTTTTTATGACAAATATAGATTTTTTGTTTCAGTGGCGAAGAAAAATAATTTTGGAGCTCTCAGGGACATCCTTCTTTCATTAAGGAAGTGTTGCAATCATCCTTATCTTGTGGATGGTTCATTGTAAAGTTTGCATCAAAAGGTCCTTTTAGAAGTTGAATTCCTTGATGCTGATATAAATGCCAGCAACAAGTTGCAACTTGGAAAATATACTATCAGAGCTAAGGCTAAAAGGCCAAAGGGTGTTGATTCTCTTCCAGATGATTGAACGTTCTGGGTCAATTTCCATTGGTGATATTCTAGATTATAATATCAGCCAACGTTTTGGGATTGACTCCTATGAGCGTGTTGATGGTTGCTTACCTGCTACCAAGAAACAGGCAGCCTAGCAGATGTTTAATAGTAAGGATTATGGGCAATTTGTGTTTTTACTCAAAAAATGTGCTTGTGGAACAAGCATAAATATTTTTTCAATTGACACTGTAATAATATTTGACAGTGGCTGGAACCCAATCAGTGACTTATGGGCCTTACAAAAGATACATATCCATAACCAAGTTGAGTACTTGAAAATTTTTCGGTTCTATTGCCCATACATAGTGGAGGAGAGAGCCTTGATTTATGCCAAGCAAGACTGTTTACTAGATAACAATTTGGAAAATTCCAGTGCAACAATTTGCCATTTTCTCCTCAGGTGGGGTGTTGCACATCTTTTTCAGAATTATGGGAAGCTTCATGATGTGAATGATCTTGATTTCAAATTGACATCTGTTTCTAGAAATAAAAACTTGAAGTCTTTATCTCAATACATGTTAACTCGTGCAAGTTACATATCTAAGATTGATAATACACTAGAGAATGGTATTATTGCAAAAGTACCACGGGAAGGAAGGTATGGAAAAGGTGTCCCACTGCTTGGTGACTCAGACAACCAATTGACAGCAAAGAAGCTGTTTGGAGTCATCAGGACAAGTTTAGGAACCATTGAGTTCTCTGCAGGAGGACAAAGCTATTGTAAATTCAGATAAAGATGGAGGAGATGACTCTACTGTAACTCAAAAGGGGGAAAAAAGGTTGAGTAAGAATGTTCCATGGTTTGATAGTCATCAAATCTGTTTAGAGGATTATGGAGATGAGGACACTTTGGACCTTAAGAGAATGGTTGGTGGAACAAAGGTAAGCATAGAAGATGCTAACATTGAGGAACCATCTGCTTTGCATATAAGTAGTTCTGTTGTGAAGTCTTCTACAGATTTTTATAATAATGTGTGCCAAGTCTCTAAAGAAGGCAGGGAGCTGCTGTGTTGTGATGGAAAATATTGCCTCGTAACCTACCATATAGGTTTCCTTGACCCACCCTTGGTTCAAGTTCCTCCTGGTGACTGGTACTGCCCAACTTGTACTTACATGATAATATCATGTGGTGTACACTCTGCCTGCAAAGGAGTCGAATCGATATGGGATGTCAAGCATGTTGAACCTAAACAATTTGCTGAATAGGATGTCTTTGTGGAAAAAAAAAAAGAGAAAGTGAACAACATTTTTGAGAGCGAATATGGTGTTCATCCTCTTATAGGTTGTTCAATGTCGGATTCAAATCAGAGAGATCATGATGGGCTAAAAGAAAAAACATTGTTTAAATCTAATAATGCTAGAGATCATGAAATGAATGTGAAGATTGCATACCAAGTGAAATCAGATAAAGTAGTAGGACGACTCAAGAAAAAACAAAGGATATATTTTGTTAAGTATAGAGGACTCTCTCATCTTCATAATTTATGGGTCAGTGAAATTCTGCTTGTCAAGGAAGCTCCCAAGCAGCTGGCTAGTTTCAAGAAAAAATTGCAGCAAGGAAAGGCTCTTAAATGGAACTCTGAATGGGTTGAACCACAACGGCTTATTCAGAAGAGAGCACTGATCTTTCCTAAGCATCCTGATAAAGAGTGTACAGATGCAGTTAGTGAATTGGGCTGGCAAGAATGGTTCGTCAAATGGAAAGGGTTAGGCTACGATCAATGTACATGGGAGTTAGAAGATAGAACTTTTCTTAACCTAACTTCAACTAGGGAACTAATGAAAGCATAAGAACTTTTCTATCATGAGGCACACCAACAATCTAGTCCTACTCAAGAATTTAAGGCAAAAGAGCTGTAGAACGGTCCTTTTTTCAAGGTTGAAAATACCTCCAGACTGGATGAAAGGGCTACTGGATTCTTTTCTTCTTACATCTGCCAATAAACTTTGAGAGTTCTGGAAAAACCACAAGAATTCTCTTGTCATTGATGAAGTTAATCAGGAACACATTGCTATAATGATTTCCTTTATCCTATCCTTAATCAAGTATTTTCACATAAACAGACCTATTGTCGAATATATAGCTAAGAGTTAGAATTTTTGAGTTGGGATTCTTCTATAAATATGGTGGCTTACTGTGGTAATAGAGAGTCAAGAGATATTATCCAGAAGCTTTAATTTTCAGAAGAAAGTGGATGTTTGCTTGTTCAGATTGTCTTATCCACCTCCGATGTTGTCACCACGGATCTAGACTCTTTAATATGCCTAGATTGGGAAGCAGTGATTGTAGATGAAGGGCAATGCCTTAAACTTTCAAAAAAATTCCAGCATCTGGAGCAACTACCTGCTGATTTTCGACTTGTGATTTTCCATGAGTAGTTGAAGGATAATTCCCCCGACGTTTATCGTCTTCTTGACTTCCTCGATACTAAAAAAGAGAGTCAACATGTTGATGATTTTGAAGACCAACAACATAGCAGTAATGAACATCTTGGTTTATTGAAGAGGAAGTTGTCAGAAAACATTGTATATGAGCGAAAATCAGACCCTTTGACAAGTGCCAATTTAAAAGAGTATTGGGTTCCTGTAGACATGGCATATGTACAAGTGGAGCAGTACTGCAACATTTTTATGAAAAATATAGATTTTTTGTGTTCAGTGGGAAGAAAAATAATTCTGGAGCTCTCAGGGACATCCTTCTTTCATTAAGGAAGTGTTGCAATCATCCTTATCTTGTGGATGGTTCATTGCAAAGTTTGCATCGAAAGGTCCTTTCAGAAGTTGAATTCCTTGATGCTGATATAGATGCCAGCAACAAGTTGCAACTGTTGGACAATATACTATCAGAGCTAAGGCTAGAAGGCCAAAGGGTGTTGATTATTTTCCAAATGATTGGACTATCTGGGCCAATTTCCATTGGTGATATTCTGGATGATCATATCAGCCAACGTTTTTGGATTGAATCCTATGAGTGTATTGATGGTTGCTTAGCTGCTACCAAGAAACAGGAAGCCTTGCAGAAGTTTAATAGTAAGGATTCTTGGCAGTTTGTGTTTTTACTCAAAAAATGTGCTATTGGAACAAGCATAAATATTTTTTCAATTGACACTGTAATAATATTTGACAGTGACTGGAACCTAATCAGTGACTTATGGGCCTTACAAAAGATACATATCGATAACCAAGTTGAGTACTTGAAATTTTTTTGGTTCTATTGCCCATACATAGTGGAGGAGAGAGTCCTGATTTATGCCAAGCAAGACTATTTACTAGATAACAGTTTGGAAAATTTCAGTGGAACAGTTTGCCATTTTCTCCTCAGGTGGGGTGTTGCACATCTTTTTGAGAAGTATGAGAAGCTTCATGATGTGAATGATCTTGATTTCAAATTGACATATGTTTCTAGAAATCAAAACTTGAAGTCTTTATCTCAAGACATGTTAACCCATGCAAGTGACATATCTGAGATTGATAATACACCACCGAATGGTATTATTGCAAAAGTACCACGGGAAGGTATGTATGGAAAAGGTGTCAAACTGCTTGGTGAGTTAGACAGCCAGTTGACAGCAAAGAAGATACCTACTAATATTTTCTGGAAAAAAATACTAAAAGGAAGGTGTATAAAAAAACATGGTACTACTGGACAAATGTAGAGACCAAGAAGAAAGGTGTAGTAATATGAAGGATCACCCAATAAATCTGTGTCTCATATGATGTAGAATCAAATAAGAAGCGAAGATGTGTATGTGGAACACTTGATCCAATCTCGATATCAACCTGGCTTAAGGATGAAAAAAAGTCATTGGCTAGTGAAAAGGAAATAACTGAAAACAACATTCAGTTGCATGCAGATGGTGCCAAACAAACATCCAATGAATCTATAAAAGATGATTGTGGAAATTTTTCCCATCCCAGAAGCAGAACTATCTGAGGCAATATATTATCACAATTCCCAGGAAAAAAAAAAAAAAAAAAAAAAAAAAAACCCTGAGAGTGAAACAAAACCCTGAGACTGGTTAGTTACGTAATTATTCTGAGGCAAATTAATATGAATTTTTTTAGCATCAAAGGAGGCTAATGCCAGCCAACCCCCTTCCTCAGGCCACTCGGGGATTATTTGTGCTTTGTAATAGGTCTTAACTTCTGAAGAAATTTCCTACTCCTATATAGAGCTCGGAGTGGCTATCTGAGGCAAGTATAGAGGAATTGATTTAGGACCAAAGCAGATCCAAGACCCTCTAATACGATGCAGTGGTATTGGATAGATTCTCGGAGAATTTTCTAAAGGAAGTCCAAGGAAGAAGAAGATTTTTATCCTCCATCTTGACCCTTGAAACCATTTGGATATTAGCCCTAATTAGAATTCGCAAAGGTTTATTCAGGTCTATGGATTTATAGTTAGAATACAACTTTGTCCAATACGAAATTATACTGCAATTGTTTGAAACTATACTAAACTATTAAATTTGGAGAATATAGTGGTACTATCAAATTCTATTGCATGGTTGAACTATCGTATTGTTTACTGTAATGTTGAGATAGCAATGTTATTTACTGAAGACTTCATTTGTATTGGATGAGTCTTGGTGTCATTGTCCGAAAAATAATTTGTTGAAATCCTAGGGTGAAATTTTCCCTAGGATCTCAAAAAAACAAGCAAATCAAATTTACCAAATAAATAATCAAGATCAGGACCTGCAATAGCTATAGTAAAGCTTGAACCTACCAATTATTCTTCAATCCTAGAGTACTGAGCTTGTGATGCCAACTTCATCCCATAAAATTCCTCCTTCAATTTTCATACATGGATCTCTCACCCACGCACCTGAAAGCCTCTCAACTGATTAATGTATATTGCCTCCTCGATTAGACCATTAAGAAACAATGTTTTTACATCCATCTGATATAAATGCCAACCAAAAATTGATGCTAAAGATATGACGAACCTGATGCAAGTACCCTAGCAACTAGAGTAAATCCTAAAGGTATCCTCATAGTCAACTCCTCTCTAGAGAATAGTCTCACTGTGAACTGAACCTTAGTACATTTTTATGGTATCTACTGCAAGCTTCACCTCAAAAACCCCCCTAGAATAAATCACAAGCATCCCCACTTGTGTTGGCACAATCTCCCAAAGAAAATTATTCATTATAGAGTTGTGATTGATCTATATTTCCTCCTTGATTATACCAATAAGAAACAATGTTCTTACATCCATTTGATATCAATGCCAACCAAGAATTGACACTAAAGACATTAACGAACCTGATGCAAGTGCACTAGCAACTAGAGTAAATGTGTCCTTATAGTCAACTCCTCTTTAGAGAATACTCTCACTATGAACTGAACCTTTGTACCTTTTTATCTGCTCTAAGCTTCACCTCAAACATCCACCTAGAATAAATCACAAACTGCCCCATTTGTGTTGGCACAATCTCCCAAAAATCATTCTTTAATATAGAGTTGTTCACGTCCACCACAACATTATGTCATCCCTGCTAACCAAATACCTCCCCGTAACTAAAAGGCTGTTAAATTTGGACAACTAGGTCCAAACTCCATGTTATGATGCTTAGATTAAGAGGCTAATATTTTTGTTGGATTCCTCTTTCAGAGAGGTGTAAAATCCATATATAATATATCTTAATCCGATGAGCAGAACATTTATTTTGAATTTATTATTCATAATAAATTATATGTGCAGGTCGGCCTTAAGGTTTCACACCCCCAGCAGATGTGTCACACACCCCAATGATGGATATAAATACAGGCAAAGTTGGAGAGCATTTCATAACAACACAACACATCTTCTTCTCTCATCCGAGATAGTACGAGCTCCTTGGAGGACGAGTTCAGCCCACACGTGTGAAGGAGAAGAAGGACGAATTTCTGTACGGTTGAGCTGAAGGACGAGTTGCTGCAGCTAGGGTTTTGCAGAAGGTTTGACCAGCGTTGACTTTGGTCAACGCATGGTCCAATTGGGCTGAAATTTGGTGAGAAGTTCGATTTTGGAAGGCCGTACTGTTTGGCACAGAAATCGAGGTCAAAGGGTTGACCAATTTGCTGCTGCGTTGACTTTTAGCTTGCTGCCCTGCGTTGACTTTTTCAGGACAACGTTGACTTTTTGGAGTTGACTTGGGTTGACTCGTTTGCTGATTGGAGGACTGTTGTGACACATGCTGGGTTGGCTGACCAAGGAGACTTTGCTGGTTGAAGCATCCTGTTGACCGCCGTAACGAACCAACACATTTTTCCTGTTTCTGATTTGTCTTCCGTAAGATCCACTTATATGTTCTATCTGCATTTTGCTTAACTATTTATATGATTGTTGTGAGAAAAGTAAAATTGCTCCTAGCATAGAACATCTACAAAAATTTACATTAACGAACCTGATGCAAGTGCACTAGCAACTAGAGTAAATGTGTCCTTATAGTCAACTCCTCTCTAGAGAATACTCTCACTATGAACTGAACCTTTGTACTTTTTTATCTGCTCCAAGCTTCACCTCAAACATCCTCCTAGAATAAATCACAAACTGCCCCATTTGTGTTGGCACAATCTCCCAAACATCATTCTTTAATATAGAGTTGTCCACGTCCACCACAACATTTTGTCATCCCTGCTAACCAAATAGCTCCCCGTAACTAAAAGGCTCTACAAAAATGATGGAAGACATCGGTGCAACATAATTCAAAAACTTTTTAGAAAGATAACTCGCTACAAAGGATGGCTTTGGAGATCCAACATGCTCCTATGCATCCTACTATGTTTAGTACCACCTAGGCTGCCTCATTGAACCAAAAAATACTAAATCATCACTTCCACCTAGAAAACCTTGCTAATCATCATTAGGACAGAAAAGGTTTCTCCCTCCTAAACCTCTATTAAAAGACTTCTAAGACCTCGAGGGACCATGCATCATCACAAGGTTCACATCTCAATCCACTATTATTTTCCATTGTGACAGAATGTAGACTCCATAGGCCTTGCAGGACTCATTATATCCAACAAAAATAACCTTCAAATTGAAGTGTTTCAATTTAGTTCATTTCTCCTCGAGAATATGAATATATACAGGACAACAACACAAAAAGTGTGATACCTAGGATTTCTCACTAATGAAAGCTTCCTTCGGTGTTTTTTCCTTCAATATATAGAGAGAAAACTTGTTTAGGATGTAGACAATTGTACCACATGCCTGTACCCAAAGGAACATAAGAAAATCTAGGTCATGAACCATAGCCTCAACTGTCTCAGTCTAAAGCATTTGTTTTTGGAAAAAAGTAATGATGGATCACCAAAGAATCACATGGGTAGATATCATCTGCTAAATAACCAAAGAATCAAGTCAAAGATGTCATGAGTGAGTGGATAGCTGCCAACATAAATGTCAAAAGGTATAGCTTATGTTCTTGGTAGAGCCTCTGAATCAGAGTGATTAAGCCACCAAAAGAGAAGCCAACCTGTAATAGAGGATAACAAAGAGCATTGATAGCTGCCATGCAACTTGTAACTAGTAACCACCTAGAAAATTTGTGAAATTGAGCCGCCAAAGCTGCCAAATAGAAGATTCACTTATTAGGCATTTAATATAGTATTAAATGTGGTTGCTATTAGTTAGGTATTTGGGAGATATGTAGTGTGCTCCTCTTCTCCTCTCAATGAGACATCGCATCATCTAATGAATTAATGAATCCACTCTTTCTCATTCTACTGTGTATTCATGCCCACGTACATGTGTGCAAAAAAATAGATTTTAGAAATGCAAGTGTGGATTTATGTAGACTGTTTCTAGGGAAAGGATGGATACTCATTTATGTTAAGTGCAGTGATTTTTATACTATTTTAATATTTTCACTCCCACGAGAAGACTTCATTGCTTTAACTAGTGATGGAGATGTTCATCAGTGGAATCATGTTGTACCAAATCCTGCGGTTGGAGTATATAATGTGCCAGCTACCCCATTGTATGGACATGGTCCTTGCATTCCACATGGTGATAAGTTGAGGCAGGTATATATTGTGGTTGATATGTGTGCTAGAATTACAGATGGTGGTCGAGTGCATACTTGGAAGACTGCGATGAAAGGTGGTCTTATAGGCATGGTAGTTCCAGAGAAGGAAGCTTTGACACCACTTGGCCATGAGGAAAGCCACAAGGATACTGTGATTGTTAATCTAGGTTTGTACCTTTGTTTCTGCAAAGCATAATCTTTGTATTAGATTTATTGGTTTGTATTTTTAATGTATGTATACTTGTTGTTATAATCTCTGAAGGAAATGTAAATTCTAAGACGATTTTTCTTACCATTATCTCTTTTGGGTAGCATACACAAAAGATGTTGGCTTCGTTGAAACTTTGTTTTCTATGTACTAGGGGTTTAGATAACAAGAATATTCATTCTGTTGTTGCAGGTCTCAAGTCTGCTACGAAATTAATATGTTTAGTGGTATCCTTGATAGTAGTTGTCAAGAAGAAAACTAGAGGTCGAATGGGACTAAGGAAGAAACTAGTGGTGCATCATCCTCATGTTTTGATTTTTTCTTGAACTCCAGAGATTAAACCTTTGGAGCAGACTCCATTTGCTATTCGAATGGAACTAAGGAAGAAACCACTGGTGCATCATCCTAGGGTTTTGATTTTTTCTTGTACTCCAGAGATAAAACCTTTGGAGCAGACTGAGTCTTCTATTCAAGAAACACTATCATATTAATGAATATTTCTTTAAAAATGAACAATTATTAGAAAATTTCACTAGAGCTTTGGAAATAACAAACAAAATGCAATTTCGATGTCTTAAATAAACTGTATAATCTCCTGAGGTAGATGTTCATACCAACTCCCTCCGGACTGATGACTGATGATGCTCTTGGGGCATGTCTAACATGCTCTTCCATTGCATAAATGAATGATGTTTGTGGATGTTCATTTAGTAATTTGATTCAAACCCTCTGCCAGAAGCCGGGCCAAACCCTTCAAACATTGCTGCACCAGAGCTTCGTGAATACTCTTCCATTGCAGAAATGAATGATGTAGGTAGATGTTCATACACTGACTTGATTCAAACCCTCTGCCAGAAGCCGGGCCAAACCCTTCAAACCCTGCTACACCAGAGCTTCACGAAGCCATAGGTATAAATCTGCAAATCCATCGTTCTACTACAGAACTCTGGACAAACACCTGCAAAGCCTCAGCAAATTCGATTTCATTTTAGTTCAAAAACCAAAGACAGATAAAATGGCTCCAAATCCCAGGGAACGCGTGGATTTTTTATGCTCTATATTTACATTGACATGTAAAATGTGCTTCGCTCTCTGTTTGGTTTCTTTCCCGCTTCTTGTTGGTTTCCAAAAATCGAACTGTGCCGCGGTCAGAGGAAACGGCATTTGGAAATGTCGTATGTCAATATAACAATTATTTTTCATTTTTAAACCTTTTTTTTATTTTTCCCACTATCATTTTGAATTTTTCCCTCCACCAATTTACTTTGATTTGGGTTTAGATTATTGAATAGTATTTAATTTTTTAAATATTAATGAATTTCCCTCCACCACTTTACTTTGATTTGGGTTTATATTTTGAATAGTATTTAAATTTTTAAATATTTATGAATTTGTCAATTGAAGAGAATTTCTTATTTTTCTAGCAAAATAAGAAAAAAAATAATGTTTTTTAAAATAAGAAAATGAAAAATTTATATTAATTCATCTTTTAAGCTAATTTTTAAGATAGATAATGTTTGTATAAATTTTATAGAAGCTTTTCACCTTTCTTTTAAATAAATAATATTATGATTAAATTTCTAAACATTAGTTTCATTGAAAAGATTTTTAAACATGCACTTTTATATCAAAGCACAAGAAAATATAGAAATATATTTATAATTAATTTGTAATTAAGTTGGTTATAATTATTTTTAACATGTATTCATGGAAAAATATCTCTTGAGTATTTTTCCATAGAAAATAAGGGTTAGCTAAACAATTTGTTATTAGTGTTGATGGGTATTTGGCTAGTTTTACACTATCAAATGCTTAGATCAAATCTCTTGAGTAAGGTGCACTAGTCCACACTAACAAATTTATTGTGGATGTCATCCATGAATGTGGGGAAGCATCCCCTTTGTCTCTAAATTTTAATGCTGTAGATGGATTCAGAGACCCCCTTTATCTCTGAATCCATCTGCAACGTCAAAATTTAGTGAAATGTAACATTTTAATATCGAAATTACAATGTTCCATTTCTATAGTGACACAATTAAAAATGACTAACATAAATGACTAAATCGTATACTT